>ML219391.1:10188-42607 GCA_004785975.1 Popillia japonica | reverse complement strand
TTTTTTAATTCTAAAGTAAAATTCCCGATAAAATAAATCTCGAATTTGGCTAATTATTTTGGATATCTACGTACAGTTTGAATTGCTTCGCTTGCCACCTGTTGCATTTGTTCATGTACTTTTTCGTTTTGGGTTAATGTAAGCATGGAATTTGTAACATTTAAATTGGATGAATAACTGCTGTTTCTACTTACATATGTTGCGATCACAGTTCTTTTGTTAATCTGACCGATAAATTCTACGGGACATTTTTAGCTTTAGTAGATATTCCTTTATTTTTATTGTAACTTATGCTACATACTATCATTTTCAAAAAATTTTTAATTTTGCATATGCAATCAGATACAAAATTATTAGACTGGATCTCATCTTACGTACCTGTTTTAATTTCTTCCGTCCATTGGCACTTTAATTTTAAAATAATTTATAAGGAATATTATATTTTATCATTTCTATATATAGGTTTGGCCGGTCTCAATATCAGAGGTTTCCATAAAATCATGTTACAAATTTGTGGGCAAAGGCGGAACCCTTTAAGGTATATAAAATGCTGTACCACTTCCGTGATGTATACCGCATTTAGGGTGCTAGTTTAAAAAGCTTAAAAAATTTACTATTTCGTCACTGGCTAGGTCTTTATTGTTTTCTTCTGTGGAAATTTTAATTGCGGTAAATAAGAGAATCTGATTTAATTATCGTACTGGTAGTATTGGCTGTCATGCTACATCTGTTAAGGTAAAAATGTATAAAAAGGGCAGTGTAGCAACAACAAAACGCAACTCCATTAATAAAATCGATTGCAATGATATATCTTACAAATGTTAATAACTTCCGGTACAGTCGTAACAGCATGATTAGTTTAGTAGTATTTCTACTTTTCAAGCAATTGGACTAAAAAAAACGCAATATTGTTTTCATCTGATTTTTCATCAGAATCACTTATTGAAGGAAATCAGTCCAACTAAAACAGTAGTATACAACGTGTGCCTTTAGGTTTTTTTATCAACCACAAGCACAAAGTCGGGTTGTGCAACAATATATTAAGGCCAATTCTATTCCAATTAGGTATCCATCATCTGTTCTAACTAATTTAAATCACGTGAATGAACATGTCAAAAATTTAAGCCAAACAAAAATTAACAATTTTAGTATTCTGCCTACTATTTGTTCCTATTAAAGCAAAAATGTTCATTTCAGAGACCAAGCTACTGATTTTTTTTCTTCCATAGGCGTGCAGGCAAAAAAAAACAAAAAAACCTATTGTACCCCACATTGTTTTAAGCCTCTCCGAGTCCACAAACTCGGATATTGTATCACAAATGTTTGACAATAATGCCCCATCCCCCTTCCCTCCCTCCGTGCATATACGATGACATTAGATTCAGAACTTATGTGCACAATATTACAGCCCAATTTGGTGGGCTTATCTCTATTTCGAAAGCTTTAATACTGTTTTCCTCTCGCAATTTATGTTGGAAGGTTTGATCAATACTCTATATCTATTATATCTAACCAGTTGCAAGCTCCCATAGGTAGTAATCAGCTATGATGCCCTGCACAACTCATATACATTCAGAGATAGTTTGGTTGCTTCAATATCATATGCTTTACTGTTTGATATATTTTTATTTTGTAGGTAGTCGATTAATACCTTAAAAAGAATAATTCAGGGTTGGAAGTAAAATATTCCGCCAGAGTCTTTTAGCTATCACCTTTATTACAGCAACTTTAAGAACTTTTTTTAGAACGATTAGATATTCTTTTACAATCGTGAAAAGGCAGATCTTGTCCTGTCAAATATCTGTTATTTTTTCCAGTGACAATAGAAGCCCGAGGTCTAGAGTTATCAATGGTTTCTTAATGACATCTTCTAAGCTGAATGTATTTCTCATTAACGGTTCGTGTGTTGATAGTCATTTCCAATAAAATACATAATCCTAACTGACGTTTTACAATTTATAACTGGTCTTTGCCACAGCTTCAGGCTTTATTTATTTCAGCACATAAGACAATTATGCTCGGTTTCTCAAACATCAAACAGCAGTTATCTGCTGGGTATCTTGCAATTTAACAAGGACTGTCTGTGTTAAATCGCCAGATACTGAGCAGATAACTACTGCTTCACGTTTCAGAATCCGGGCATTAATGTTATATTTTCTCAGTATGTATGTTAGAGTCTTTATCGCGCATTTAAAGTATGTACCTATGGTTTTATTTTTGTATTAATAATTACTTAATTAAGCACATACTTGGTATATATTTCAGCCTGCCATCACACTTTCAACAGTTTTAACAAAGTTGTATTTTTATTATCAATAAAATTACAACACATATTGTATAAAGTAATTCAATTTGAAACAAAATTCTTTGATTGACAACTGTTGTATTTCAAAAGAAATTTATCCGTTCAAGCGTTCCTTTTTCCGAGCTAAATTAACGACAATATACATTTTTTTTATCCATTTTGTGCACGATATTGGTATGAATAAAATTACTATTTTAAGTAAAAAATATATAATAAACAAACATATTCTTAATAAATAAATCTTACTACAGTGTGGTTTTTGCAATAATTTCTTTAACTATGCTATTAAAACTTTTAGCAGATTCTGAATCAGGTAGCTCTTTAACACATGCCATCCCCAGTAACGATCCAAATTTAGGATCAATTGGTAACGTCCCCAAAAATGGTACCTTTGCTATTTCTGCTAATGCTTTCCCACCTCCTGTACTAAAGATATTAGTACATTCTGCGCAAGTTGGACATACAAAGCTGAAAATCCAGAATTAAAATTTGTATCAAGAGCAATGTCTTGAATTTGGTGTTATATATACCCGCTCAAATTTTCAATAATGCCAATAATTGCTATTCCTGTTTTCTTACAAAATGTAATTTCCTTTCTTACATCTTCAATTGCCACTTCTTGTGGTGATGTAACAATAACTGCACCATCACATTTAACAGACTTTAAATTTTCCATAACTGTTATATGCTCGTCTGAAGTTCCTATTAAATAAAGGTAGTGCAATGCAAAACTAATATTATCATACAGCATGGAAAAATTACCTGGTGGTGTGTCTATTATTAGGTAATCAATTTCACCCCAACAAACATCTGTTAAGAATTGCTTAACCATCGCTGTTTTTTTAGGTCCTCTCCAAACAACAGCACTGTTCCTACTGTTTAATAGAAATCCAATTGACATTACAGCAAGTTTTTTATCAGCATCAGTATAAACAGGTACCCATCTAAATTGTAACAAGAAGAAGAAGCAGATATATATGCAAGTAGTCTCTTTAATTTCTTATACCTACCCTTCCGGACATTGATGCACATCTTTGCCTTCTAAATTAAGCAAGTAAGGAACACTAGGCCCACATAGATCTATATCTAAAAGACCAACCTGTGTAAGGTAAAATTGAGAAAGTGTTAACTCATCTAAAAGATATGACTAACCTTAAAACCTTTTTCTTGTAATGTCAACGCTAGTTGGGTGCTGACTGTCGATTTTCCTACACCTCCTTTTCCAGACAGTATTAATACAATGTGCTTCACACTATCTAACATTTTTGATATTTTTTTTAACAAAATAATTCAATTTAAATTCAATTCAAAGTGACACTTAAACATAACCACAATGAAACAAACAACAATTGTGACTTTTGTTTTAAGATGTTGGTCAAGGTGTTTTTTTTTTCCGGAATATTTATTACTCTATTTATTACGAATAAATAGTTCAATGTTTAAAAAAGATATTTATGCATATAAATACTTTATGATAATATTACCACTCATTATAGTTTCGAAACAGAATAATTATACATAAATTATTCTTAGTATTGAAATTATATTGGGATTTTGGATTACTTACGTTTATTACTATTTCATATTTTGACATGATTTTGACAAATGTTTGACAGTTGATGTAAAGATTTGTCTACACTTACCTTTAAACATTTTAAATCGTTATGCTCCGGGTATTAGCCTCCAAAAATAAAGTTTTGGCCATTATAGGAAGAAATATATGCTATATAGGAAGAATAATTCACGCTCACCCTCTATAATCAGCTATAATTTAATTGTCAACTTGTATTTTTGCCATGGCAACACAGACATTGTACACAAATCATATTGGATTCCAGTTTGCTGGGCACACAATTAATTCATTTTTGAAATATGGTAAGTGCACTGTTTCCTATCTAAATCAAACATTGTAGTTTAATTTTTATTATATTTGCTTGCATTTAAGAATCTCTCCCGGGCTAAACCAGCAATTAGTTCAGGTAATACACAACGACAAAATGGAAGGGGTAACTCAGCCTCAGGAAACATTGCTAATTTTGAAGAATTTTTAACGAAGCGTGATTATACAGGAGCCCTAACATTACTCGAGGTACGTGTTATCATTTTTAGAGTAGTGATGGTATATCATAATTGTTACAGTTCAAACAATTTCAACAACCAAATATTAATATTGACTTGTGGTTGGCTTATTGCGCATTTCATAATGGAGATTATAAAAGGGCAATGACCGTGTATCAACAGCTATACAATCAAGATGAGAAAACAGCAGATATTTGTTTAAATTTAGCATGCTGTTTTTTTTACTTAGGTAATTTTGTTAGCAGTTTTGGAATGTTTGCGTTATACTGTTAATGTTGTTTAGGGATGTATGAAGAGTCACGGAAAGTTTTGCAGAAAGCTGAATCATGTCCATTAAAAGCAAGATTGAATTTTCATTTATCTCACAAGTTAAGTGATGAGTCTATGCTAATGGAACATCATCAGCAGCTTCAAGACATTATTGAAGATCAGCTAAGCTTAGCAGCCATTCATTATTTAAGAGCACATTACCAGGAAGCCATAGATATTTATAAAAGATTGTTATTACAAAATAGGTATTAACTATTGAATTAATTTGTTAGGTATTATAATCATTTATTTTGTAGGGAAAATCTGGCATTAAATGTGTACGTTGCATTGTGCTATTACAAATTAGACTATTATGACGTATCTCAAGAAGTATTAGGTGTATATTTAAATCAGTATAATGATTCTGTAATCGCTACAAATTTGAAGGTAATTATGCATACTTATTTGTATAGAAATTCAGTTCATAATCTTCACAATGGTAAATTAAAAAATACGTTTATTAATCAAAGCATTTTTATGTTTTCTTATTTTCCAAAAACTCACAAATTGAGTCTCTCCTATGATAAATTTTTAGATTATGTTTTATATTTAATAAAAAATAGCAAAACAATATTTCTGTTGTTGCTAGGCTTGTAACCATTTCCGCTTGTATAATGGGGCCGCTGCAGAAAGTGAACTTCGTACTATAGTTGATCATAGCGCTAATGCTGGTTTTGGATACGATTTAGTTAAACATAATTTGGTCGTTTTCCGAAACGGTGAAGGCGCTATGCAGGTGCGTATTAGTAGTTAATAACACATACAGGTAAATTAAGTGTACTCTTAGGTCTTCCCACCTTTAGTTGATGTAGTAGCTGAAGCCCGATTGAATTTGGTCATACATCACCTACGTCAGAACGACACTAAAGAAGCTTACGATTTGATTAAGGATTTACAGCCTGCAGTACCTCAAGAATATATTTTGAAGGGTGTCGTCAATGCAGCTTTAGGCCAAGAGCTAAATTCGGTGAGAATAAAATGTTCGGAGCTTCAATTATAATTTAACTTATACTTTAAATTTATAAGAATGAACACGTTAAGACAGCAGAGGAATGTTTTCAATTGGTAGGAAGTTCGTCTAGTGAATGTGATACTATTCCAGGAAGACAATGCATGGCTGCAGCATTTTTTCTAGCCGGACAATTCGAAGAAGTTTTAGTTTATTTGACGTCAATTAAAAGTTATTTACATTCAGGTATGATGCTTAAATTACATTAGAGAAACTATTTAAATATACAGTTTTCTAGATGATACTTTCAACTTTAATTATGCTCAAGCAAAAACTGCTTGTGATCAATATAAGGAAGCTGAAGAGACATTTTTGTTAATTCAAGATTCGAAAATTAAAGAAGATTATATATATATTTCAAACCTTGCTAGGTGTTATGTTATGAATAATAAAGCTCAATCAGCTTGGGAGTTATACTTGAAAATGGAGACAAGTCCAGAAAGTTTTAATTTGCTTCTTTTGATTGCTAACGATTGTTACAGAATGGGAGAGTTTTGGTATGCGGCAAAGGCTTTTGATATGCTCGATAGATTGGAACCAAACCCCGAGTTTTGGGAAGGAAAACGAGGTGCTATAGTAGGAGTTTTTCAGGTTTGTTTGTCACTTTTCTTATTTTTGGTTTTGATAAAATTTTATGTACTTGTGCGGAAATTGTATGAATGTGTAAACTGCAAAAGGAGGAGGTTATATTTAATACTTATTATTAGATATTTTTGGAAAATGAGAGTTGGTTAATTGCATCGTACATACGGTGGCAGATAAAGTGCAAATATTTTAAATGAAAGTGTTTATTTCAAGTACAATGTGATAGGCATATTTTTTATTCATAATACAAAAATAAACAATGGTGAACCCTTTAACCCGCCATCTATTGGGTTTCATTGGAACGTAAACAAAAGTCGTTGTCAAAGTGGGAAAATTTATATATAAAAATCATACATTAGTTATCTTATAATAGTAAAATGTTCAAATTAAAGAGCGGAATTTAAGACCGATAAAAACAGTATATTAGGGCAGCGTTATTTATCAAGACTATCTACGGGGCCAGAACTGTTTATTCTGTTCGTATTAGACATGCCAGGTTTGTACCATGTGACCATACCAACTTGGCAATATATTCGGACGACACAGCTCTTTTCATCACCTCGAGGAACGACGCAGTTGTCAACCGGTGCCTGCAGAGTTCTGTGGATTCGATTGTGGAGTGATCGTAAAGATGGTGTCTTCGACTAAATTCGTCGAAGTGTGAGACGATTCGGTTTTCAAGGAAACGCAACCCTTTCTCCACCACCATTATCACCAATGAGGAGCGGTTCCCATGACTTCGCCAAATTCGTTACCTTAGTGTCATATTAGAGACCAAGCTGATAATTCGGCAATATTTTTCAGACATAACCTTTCTATGCTCGACGTATGACCTGTACTCTCTGATATATGGCAAGAGTTCTTTGAATCTCAAAATCAAGCCCCGGCCGATACTCACCTAGGTGCCTTAACCTGGTTCTCGCATTTCGTATTTCAAATGAACATGCTGTGATACTCGCCAGAGGAACTCTGGAAGAGGTCTCCCAGTCGCAGAACTCGTTAATCGAACATTTTGGAGGGTTGGCCGCCACCGCGCGTCATAACTAGACGGATCCTCGCAGACGCCTAAAGATTCTAACCTAGACGATCTCACTCATGGAGAAGAAGTGAGCGTCTCCTCATTCCAGGCGGCCCAAGACCTCTGAATGTCTGGTTAACTGGGCAGGCATCACTGCCTCGAATCATACGCACTCCCTTACTTATAATTTATAACGATTTTTTGCTTGAAATAATTTTAATGATAAAATGGCATCCGAAATTATTACAACCTCTAATGACGGTGTAGGTACCCGGGTGCCTCCATTTAAAATTACATAGCGATGGAGGTGAAAGAACAAAGAGTAGCAGTTTTACATCTTTTTGTTTATATATGTTATAAAAAGAACAAAACCGGCAGTTAATCGTATTACTATTTGAATAAGATTAACTGCCGGTTAATTACAGGTATCGCAAACTGCCTTCGTAATAGAATGCTCATTGCAAACTGGCTTTGAACAAAAGTTTCATGCTTTTCGCGTTTTCCTTTCTCCGTGATTCAATTCCCGGCAAACATAACATTTTCCAGCTACCAAAATACGCCCAGAAGTATCTCGAGATGATCGATTTCTGACTGTTGTATCAAGTAGTTGTGTAATTTGGCGTCCTAGAATAAATTCTATAGATGTACGTGTAAAATGATTGCCCAAAACTCTTGGAATACTGTTTCGAGTTAGTACAGAAGACATGCATAACTCCTTTGCAAGATCTTTCAAAAATCTCCATCGTCGGTCGGTTGTAAGCCTAGGATTGTGCTCCGTGTAAATTATGTATGCACTCAGTGCGGCAAGACCGATCATATTATGAAAAAATGCTAGAGGCCAACGATTTGTTTTTACTGTATACTCAGATAACATTTTATCCATTGTGTCAACGCTGCCTTTGGTTTTATTGTAAGGTTTTATAATTAAATGCAGCCGTTTCTGTAGCAAGGAGGTGCAGATTATGCATTGTACAAAAATGGTGCTCAAATCGAGCAGTATTTATAGGATCGTGTTTCGATTTTTTCATTTGATTATTTATTTGATCTAAACAACAAAGAATGTTTATTTTATTGTCTGCATTTTATAATTATGATTCTAATTGCGTACGCCAATTCATGACCTACTGTTAGTTTTGTCATATAAAAGTTTGAAAAAACTTTTCGTTTTTTTGCATTTTTCCTTATTTAAGTGTATGTTTTTATGACATTAATAAAAATACAAATACAGCCGTGGCCATATGTTATAGTCCAGGAAGGTAATTTTCAATTATAAGAAAAGTAAACGTAATAAAGTCAAATACAAGGTCTGTTACTATACGATCCTGTTTGCAGGAATCGTTTTACGGTGTTTTGCACTGCACATTTAGAACATTTCATTTGTTTTGCAATGTTCCGTTGCGATATTCCCTGTCTGTGCAGTAAAACAATTTGGCCTCGCGATGCTTCATTCAATTGAGGTTTTAGGCATACTTGTTTCAAACATGTTAATAAACAAATGTAGATATATTAAGAATACTTTAATTTAATTTATAATCAATAAGGGACACAACGATCTCGACTGTTTCACGAGTTAAAATAAACTAAAATATTATATTTGCTGTACTCCTTACATTTTTTTTTATTTATCGCCGTTTCTAGGAAATGTTTTTACAAATTCAGTACCTTCTCACGGTTTACTATCACCTAAAACGAGACACTTTACTTGGAATTTCGATAATAGCATAAAAATATGATTTCTAGGTATTTTTTGAGGCGGACTATAACATATGGCCACGGCTGTATATAGTGCAATTTGAAAACAACAACTTGAGTTATGTTTCTCGTGGATTATAGTTGAAAAACAGAAAATTCCAATTGCTGTTTGTAGTCTTTACGAAACCCTACAGTTTCATGTATAGATCATTAAAATCAGATAACAAATAAACACTTTACAATCTTTGCAAATTTGTGTGGAACACCCGGCATTTACAGCTACAACGTATATACAAAGTTGGGTATCCGGGTACCTACGTCGTCACTACAAGGTGTTATTTTTCCCAGACACATAAAGGTTAAGAGTAGACACAGAAGTTCAGTATACTACAGAGCCATACGAATGTTCGTTGTTTTTACTTTCTTCCTTGTCTTCACCTGCTTATCTCGTAGTTCTTCTTTTGTTCTACAATTCGTGTTAGTTTATATGATTTACTCATGTACATTCCTGCTTTGGAGATCACTTTGCAGGTTTTTAGCCGTTATTGTTAGTCAAAGTGACTAATTTAAGGATATAATTAGCTGAAAGTGGTTACTGCTGTTTTCTTCGTTTTTTGCTAATATGGATTCAACATATTTCTGGCGAAATCTCCTCTTAAACCATTCTTTAACTTTCTGGCTGACTGCTTAGATAAGTGAAGTAACATTGCATAGTAGAAGCAGAGCTGCTATTTTGCCCCTTTGTTTTTTCTTATCTGGATGGGATGGCACAATATCTTATAATAATAGGACACGAAGAAGGTTTGAAATGTTGTTCAAGTTTAAAACAAATCCGTTCCAAGAACTATATTTCAAAAGGAGATGATCTTTGATTGCACCATGCAGTTTTGAATGCAAAATCAACATCTTTTCTTTAATTATTGGCAAAGAGATCTTTTTCTTCTTTACTGCGAAAACCGCTGCAACCACCGTCTGGGTGAAATTTAAGGTATTTGAGTGCTTTACGAACTTTCATTTCGGTTTTCCTCAAATACAATCGTCTGACTTTCTAAATTTTTGCCTATTTTTTACTTAATCTGTACTTGTAGTAAAGCTCCTCCCTCTTCAGAGCGCCAGGGAAGGACGTTTGCTACTAGATAATGTATTTGCAAATGGATGGGTTTGTCAAAGACCTTTCTCAATGATTTTTATAACAAAAATAAGTTGATCACACTTCTCTCTTTCTCACCATTGGTCAGCGTTACTGTGGCGGCTAGCTTATTCCAGGATAAAATTTTAAATTTTCACAAGGTAGTAGTTTACTTGGAATCGTTTTACGTTACAGAATAACTTATGTGTTTGGCATTGGTGGTTTATATATGGAGTTTGATCAATTGGTGCAAAATATAACATAATACTATAACATGCATATATATGTATATGCATGTATGTATATGTCTTATAACTTATAACATAATCCCAACTATTAATAAAATAACGACAAGATATGAGACGGGTTCTATATTTGTCAATTTGCACTGTATAAAACTGTTCCTATTTTTGTTTTCATTGGCAATTTATTTCTGTTTACATAGAGAATTTGTCTGATCTGTTGATTCAATTAGTATATATCTCAAAACAATTGTTCCGAGAAATAATTTAGCCTCAAGTCTTAATTAAGTTTTATTTACCGTACGTAAATATTTGATTTAACGTTTCAGTTGCGTAGCGACTTCTTGTGTTGCTTGTTAATTGTAACAGATCGAACACTACTGAGATCACGTAGACAATTTTCGCGGTATTTTTTTTTTCGTACTCGCGGAGCTATTACTTAGTTGCACAATTATTTGTTGTTTTTATGTTCATTATAGTCGTAAGATTAAAAGTGTTATTACCCGTTTTAAAACATTGAATTTCTTTTTTGTTTGTTTTTCTTAGCCGCTTTTAGTTAAGGCATTTTTTTTTGAATATTTCGTTTGTGCCTCCTAATATTTTTGCGTAGTACCCATATTTTTAATCCAACTTTGTTTTCCATGTTTTGTTTCCCAATTGTAATTACGTACAATTATGATTTATCTCTTACGTCATTCTCATCTAAACAAAAAAGATTCTCTTATCAGTCGTGTTCTTTATATTGTCTCACATAAATTTTGCGAATATTACTTAGACGTATTGCGGGTTCAAATACTTACAGTATTTTTCCATAATTTAGTACACTCGTGGAAACTAAAGATTGGACAGTTTCCATATAACAACGTATTGAAAGTGACCAATCTTTACTTTCCATGAGTGTACACCTCCATTTAATTCGGTTATAATCTAATCCACAAAGAATATTTTAATGCTAAAAATAACCACTATCGATAATTATTTATATATAAAAAACATTTATGCGGACAATATTATTTAGCCAATATTTTTTTACAGGGAGTTATTGCACAGAAATTTCCAGTAGATATGTTGGGAGATGTGCTGCAACTTCTACGAAATAGTACGTCCAATCAAGCCGATCAAATAGCGAAAGTCATTAGAAAGTGGGCTAAGGAAAAGAGGCTTAGTGTTGTCTAGCTGTGGGATCAAGATTATTTTCTTGATTCTAAATGACTAACGAAGTATGAGGTAATGAGTATGACTTTTGGGCATCGCGCTCTACGTTAACTGATTTATTATTACGATTGTATAAGAAAGCAAAGATAGATTTGAGAGCAAACTATAAACTAATAAAAGCAGGGGAGGTAGATTATAGGTGCTAAATGGAGGTTGCCTCTTATGAGATCGTCCACGGGACAATAATACATTTGTTTAAAATTTATTCATGACTTTCAGATGGAATTACAACTAGGATAATCGCCCATGGTTTGGTTCATAATAATATGAACCGTCTTGGATCGCTTGTATGTATATGTACATACATGGTTTTCATAAAGAGAAACATTTTGCTTTTACACATACAGTTGTTGACTTAGTTTGTAGCTGGTTGTTTGTTAGTAAAGATTATGGAATTATAACTGTAAACATATGTAATATTTTAAAATGAAGTATCGATTGTGACACAGGATTTTATTTAAACCTTTTATAAAAATTGCTATTTTTTTGGTGTTGACGAACCAATTCACTTTTTATGTTGCTTATGATAGATGTTTTAGAGATAAAATTACGCAAAACAATAGAGAAAAACTACCTCAAGCAGACTATACACACACTTTTCAAAGTACTCAATTCGTATCCGTATTTTGCCGTTTGTTTTATCTAATGCAACTGTAAACTTCATGTTCTGTCAGTCGTGTCTTTTTTAGTCCCGTCGTAGGTTGCGCGTATGTATGCAGTTTTTTCAACACTAAATGGTGGTAAACTAAATGACAAATATTAACCTAAAAAATAAGTAATATTAAAAGCATTTATGTTTGAATGTGAGTGTACAGTATTAAGTTACATACATTTATTTTCTACAGTAACATAAACGCCACCCGCTAACAAGGTGACCTGAAAAAAGTGCAGAATGCCGCCAGATAGGTAATTCTCGCTATTGAATTTCACCTGCTCTGAGGCGCAAGGTCTTTGAGTTGCACAGTGGAGAGAAATTTGAGAGTAGATGGATGGATGTTTTGTCCTCTTCCCCACAAAATCTATATTCGGCTTCCTTCGTTCGTTTCTCCACAAACAGATTTTGGCTCTACAAAAGATATGCTGGTCCCCTTCTTAGACAGATTATCTTTTATTTCGTTTACTTTCACTCCTCTGTGTCCGAAACCCATAGTAAGCGTTGTGGTAAATGTTTTCAGAGTTAAGCTTCCTTACCATATCATCTCGGGGCATGTTATAGGTTACAGGTTTTGTGGCCTTAGTTTACCTGTGCCAATCTCCGGCACATTTAGCTTTATTAAAGAGCCTTCGTGTATCGGATCTTAACATTGACAGATGACCATTCCGCCAAAGATGCGTTCCTATAACCTAACAACTAGATCATTCTCCAAATCCAGATGAGGTCTAATCTTTCTGGTATCGATGTGCTATAAGTTGCTATTTAAATTGGTTTTATTCTTATCCCAATCTGTTTTCCTAGGAGTCCTCCCGAGTCGCTCTGCATTCTCCGTCTCTAAGCTGAACACAATTAGCCTGTGGTCAGAAAGAGAGGGCTCCAACCAAACTGTAATTTTATATTTTGTGAAGTTTATGGATTTTGGATTGAGTGAGGATATTATTCCTGGAAATTCTTGGACGGTTGAAGTAAGATGGTGAAAGAAGTTCCACTGGCCACTTACCGTTTAATGAGAGCTTTGGAAAATTATGTTACGAAAAGGAGATATTATATTTCATGTATTCTTCTTGACAACAAATTGGGAATTTGTATGATCATAAGGCTGCAAATAAAAGGCCAAGGATTGCTGCAGCGTGTAAAATCTCGATCTATTTTGTCATAACTGTGAGATACTGGAAGCTTAAGGATGCTTGTACTAGCGTATATGACGGCGGAATCCCTGCATTTATTTCTATCAAACCTAAATGCATGCATGCTTCTATTTCGGCTGCTAAATTAGTTCCTCCTAATAGTACTCTAGCTAGTAGCTTCTGTACTTGATGACGTCATACCTGCATGGCAAATTGTTCAGAGATGTGCATTATTTGTTTTGGTGAGTTTCACTTTTTGAAAAACATGAATATACTTATAAAGGATGGTGCTATTATTTTTGCCAATTAGTTATTATCGTTGTCATACTGGCAGAATGCCAATCAACAATAACGTTGATGTGATTCACTATGAAATAAAAGTGAAAAATGCAATACTAAGGAGATAGTATTTTTGATATAGACTGTACAGTGCGGATTTTATAAATTTAGAAAGATAGGATTAATATTTATATGTAAAAACATTTTAGAACAAAAGAATAAAGATTTCTTAAAATAGGAATATGATACAGATTGACGAAACATAACATACTACAAATAACTGCGTAAGATTTAAAATTAAGAAATCGAAAATCTTTCCTCCGTCAGCGTTGTATATAAAATAAGATTATTATTTTTGTAACCTTATTGCTCAATATTCTGAATACTATTTATAATAAGAAATACGTTTGTCGCGTTATCGTTTTCCTTGAATGATGATATTAGATTTTCTCGCAAATCGGAGAGTAGAATTATAATCAAATATTTAGCAGGACAGATCCGTATTTGTAATTTATCTCCACAATTGAAGTATTGTATTAAATTAATACCATTATTGTTTCGACTTGATTTATTTTTTCATTTGTAGTAGAATACACTTATCAATTCCGAAAAATTATTCCGCAACGTGGCAGAAGAAACAGATTCAAATATTTATTCAGCAATAATAGTAATTAATTCAAATATTTGTAGAGCTGTATTTACCCGGATTTTACGCGTTTATGTCTTTAGCTAATAAAAGCGTAAATTACATCGTAACCTTTGCATGCCCGACGATATTGTCTGACTCATAAATGATCCAGGATATTTGATGTAAAACAAATGTGTTTAGATATTCAATAACCTTGCTATTCTCTTCGGATCTATGTAATTCCAAAGAAAATTTGATCGAAATTGCGTCTTCCTTTTATTATATTTATTTAGTTGGGGATTTCGTACTCTCGTTATTAACATTGGAGCTTTCTTATTCGACTTAGAAGTGCTCAAATTTGACCTTGTTTTTGCGATGTGTCCATACATAGAAATCGGTGGGTAGAACATGTTGCGAATTTAAACGCATATGAAGTTATTTTTATTCCTGACCACCGAGTTAAACAGAATGGACTAATATAAATATTTACTATTATTTCTGAGTTTGGCGTCTGAGAATCTTTCCAGTCGGATAGTATGGTAGAGGTTTTAATGTAGACAGAAAACTGATGAGGAGCGAAATACAGCTGAGAACGTTGCATTTATTTTTTTCTTCGAATAGCAAATTTCATTTGTCGGTTCTACTGACTATTTTTACGAATATGTCATCAGTATTTCGTTACTCGCCAAATTTTAAATGGAATCTGAAGCTGTACAGGTGGGTCTTGGAGACGTACCAGTACTGCCTTCATTGCTGCATAGAATTTATCCTCCCTTAAATGCCATTGAGTGGGATTCAGATATCGCTTCAGTTTCAGATTCTTTTGTAAAAATATTTTTTCAAGAGGAGCATGCAGATCCTTTTTTGATTGGGTGAACTTCTCAATCTGTTATGCGAAGTCAGAAGAAAAATTGGTTTTGCTGTTCTTCTGCCTTTATTGAGCGAAAGAGTAGAGAAGACCTATGATTTTACATTGTTTTTCCTTGCAAAGCTGCAACATGAATTATATAAATCCTTTTATTTGGGCCTCTTTAAACGAAAAATGCATATAACACGCCTATATCATGAGGTTCGGTGGTTGTTATGATTATGACAGAGTCCCGACTGCTGGACGTGACGTCATGACGTAACTTACTAACATTAGTTCCCCGACCGCATATCATACTGACCCCTTATATGAGCGTAGAGCTTTATGTGGCATTGCAAAATTGACATTGGGTACTGTTGAGGCTATAGAGAGCCGAAATGCAGGAAAGCAAGTTGATTGTTACGTAACATCAATTCATCTATCTTATCTGTTTATTTATGCTGTCATCCGCTAGGGGAACTATAGAATATTGACATTAACATGCAGATTTCTCTGGTTGCAAGCATCAAACTTGGCGAAATCTTGTGTAAGATTTATTCGGAATTAATAGGAGAAAATGTTTTCTCTGTGATAACTTGAGCTGGAAAGGATGTAATTTGATATATCGAGGGCTTCAAGTCAGATGGGCGTATCAACCATTTTGTCCAAATTTGAGCAACTAGGCGTATAAACTGGATTTTATCATTCTCACTGCAGCACAGAGCGGCGTATTATTTGGGTGACCAGTTTGCGCGCATTTACAAAAATTAACTAGGCGTATAAGCCAAAGATGTATTAAGAATCTAGTCATAGAGGCGTTTCCTGCAAAATTGAAGTATTGGTTGATACGCCCTTCTGACTTGAAGCCCTCGATATGCAACCAGTTTTACTTCTTCCGCCTACAACTCATTTATTTACCAGATGATACCTAGCTAAACCCAAGTTATAATTCGACGACATTCAAAATGGCTACCTCTGACAAACACAAATTGCTCAAAATCAAAAATTTAAACTTCTTTGGTACAATATTGTATGTACTCTGTATACTCTTGATTTCACATTGACAAGTGGTTTCCTCGCATTCAAATTTCTCAATGTTAAAGCTATTAATGCTATTATAGTCATATCGTCATAATTATTACAGAAATCTGTTCATTCTGCTTATTTGATTGACGGGATATATTTGTATATATATATACGAAGTTAAAATTAGACTGATATAAATTTCGGAATCTCACTATACCGAGAAGAAAATGGCAAAAGTTAGCATTCTAAAAACAGTTGATGATATTATAATTACGTCTACAGTTCAAGACGTTTTTACATTTCGATAACCTTATATAGATAATTCGAGGCGCCATCGCCATCCACTCAGCAGGAATGGAGGATTTGAAATAAAAGACGTCAGTTTCAGTAATAAATAAATTATAATTACTTTGCCTATAGAATAAATACATTTTATCTAAATCATTTATACTCATACAACGTTCATCATTCAGCAGTACATTATGTCCCTTGCATTTCACTTAAAAATATTATCCGGACCACAACATATTTAATATAAATAGATGTACAGAATGTTACACTTTTCTGTTTGTTAATCAAATGTTTTTTTTATGAGTAGAATCTCAATGAGTAATAATAATTACATGGGAGGAAAACAAAAAATAAAATTAGAATAAAAAAACAATGAAACAATTATATATGTATATAAAAAGTGAAATCGTCGTACTAGATACATTCTATGTAAACGGACAATATACAAACAAATGAAGCGCAAGTTTTTTTTATTTACATCCTGTATTACTTGCTTCAAATATTTATTTAAGCTACCTAAAAAAGTATGCAAGAATACTTTACTTGGAGAGTTTCTTCATAATAGAATTATATTTATACATAAATTAAATAAAGGAAATGAACGTAATTAAAATATGGACAGCACGAGATATTGCGTACAAAATAGTTTTTGGTGTTTCGGTTTTATAAAATTTCTTAAGTTTATTAAATAATCAACATATTTATTACTGGAATGATATAAAAATATATACATATACATTTTCTGCAAAATAAAAGAGATTTTTACGCAATTTCTCTTGAGTTATAAAGGGGGCTAGATACTTAAAAAAATGCGAATAAGATTTTTTGAGAAATTCATCCTATTCGCATTAAATAATGGACGTTTGATTAGATTTTTACCTGGCAAAAATTATTTTACATAGGAAATTTGTGAATTAAATTTTATATTGTGGCATTAATCGAAAGCTTCTCGAAGGATTAAGATGTACGAAGATTGGTCCCATGTTATGATACTGAATATCATTAATCCATAAAATATGATTGAATTATATTATTTATATGTATATTGAATAGCTGTCAAAGTGAAGGTGTCCGGAATAGCAAAGCGTTTTGTAGGATTCTTTTAATAATTTTTAGATCAGAAAATTTTAATCAATCTAATCACTGAATTATTATGAAAATCCACAAAATTCTCTAGTTGACATTTTAATTTATGAAAAACAGAAACTTCCTATGTAAATCTTAATTTTAACTAAAGATAAATTAATGCATATACATAAGTTGAGTAGGCAGTCTTATTTTTAAAATAGTAGATTTCTCATGCGAACATCATTTATATCTCCAAACTAGCTACATAGTAGCCAAACCTCATATACAAGCTTGCATTTTGCAAGTATCATTTTTATATTATTAAAGACACGTTTACAACATTGGTGATTCACATTGAGGTATTTATATTTATACAAATCATTTCGATGACTTACAAAGATTATATACAACACCGCTTAATTAGGAAGATTTAGTTGTCCGGTTGTAATTATATAGATTTCTTTCTATTTTCTTAAAAATAACTGAGATTTTCTCTATCTCTCCGCAGTTTTAAGAAAATAAAAAATCCAACATTTGATTGTAGCGCTTTATAGATATTATAGAATATAATAGTTTTATTTTATACAGTAGTACATATATATTTTGAATATATATAATGTGAGAGGAACAAGCAATCACTAGAATCAAAGTCGATTTTTCTTTTACATCATTTAAATCTCTTATCATTATTTCGAAATAAGATTGATAAATAATCCTAGTATTATCACAAATTTTGGTATTATAATCGCATAGCTATTTTATAAAGTTGTAATTGTGCCGACAACATTTCAATTAAATAAGGGTGAAATTAAATAGAAAATATCTCATTTATATGAATTTGATGAAATTATTTAAAACATGAACGTTAGTAAGATGCCAAGGAACAAAATGTTATTTGCACAATTACAAGTAGTGATTTACATCTTAGTGTTTAAATAAATGAACAACGATTAACAAACAGAATAAAAAAATGGTAATTTGTTATCCTAGCTAATTACGTTTTTGTCAGTTCTCGTTTCCTCAGAATACTTTTCTTTTAAAAATCAATTTGTTAAATACTTAAAAAATATGAATCAACAACTAAATGGAGTAAGGATATTCGTCCAAATAACTGATGACCGACGATGGTAATTCTAATTTCTTATGCGGTGCACTATCTGTCCTTGTTTTTTTTAAGGCGCTATGTATTGCTAGTCTGGAGAGATGTTTCAGACTCGGTGGAGAATCATCTTTCCTCAATGGCTTGTCTAACACTATAGAGGAGTACCATTTCCCTTTCGTGTCCACCCAAACGTGAGCCCCATTTTTGCTCGCCCTCACTTCCTTAACGTAATGCTCGATTAATTCAACTACACCGGGAAATCTGGGCATATCGGCTTGGAGGTGTACTTGGGCATCCAATCTAAAGTGTCCATCAACATAATGTAACCTAACCGATGTCGGTCCTTTTTCTGTTTGTACACTCAGCGAATATAGAAACCGTGGATCCGATGAGTCGCGCACTAAGAATGTACCCACTGGTTTGTCTTTGAGGAGTTCCTGGCTCTGCTGGTAGCTTATACCTTGGTAGTACCAACCTGATCGGTGCAGTACCTGCACGGTATACTTTAACAGGTCGTAATACGAATCTGGGTTGGCTTCGGTAGACGTGGGCGGCGGTGGTGAAAATGGAAATTGGATTGACGCTAGCGGCGGCAATACGAACGCCAGTGGTACGCTTGGCGAGATTTGCGGTGATTGGCAAGGGCTGGTTGGGGTGAGGACGGTCACCAATCCGCCCCCGCTCAAACCGTGCATTGAACGCCTTTGGTTGCAGCATGGTGTTGGAGGACAGCACACGAATTGGTGCTGGCATCTAGGGCACAGTGTGCTACAGCCTAACATTGCAGGCATATGCCATGCCCAATTTGACTCGACCTGTAACAAAAGAAAGTGATTTTTAGAATGATAATTTAATTGGATTCTATAGATAAATAGAAATAAATAAAAGCATTTAAACAATAATAGTTGTACGCATTGCTTCTGTAATATAATTCTATTTATTCAACTTTGTTGATGTAATGATCTATTTCTAACGAATGTAATACTAGGAATAGCGTAACGCAAATCATACATACATATGTATACATGTATGTATGCATTTAATGCCAAGTATTATTTCAATAAATCATAAGCATAATCGTTTTTATACATGTTTATTGCAACAGTTAGTTATTATTTAATATAGTACGGCTGACAACAATAACGTAAATATTTAATCAATTAGTAAATAACTCGAAATTGTTTATTTATTGAAATAATTGTCGCGGGATGTGTCAGGTAGTATTGTTTGACAATAAATACCTGCACAATGTACATACTAGGTATGTACAATAAGTTGTGAGTATTTGCAAATACATTCTTGAATCCCATGAATGTGAGATTTATAATGTAAACGATGAATGTTTTATGTCTATTCAAAATTAAATTGTGTGCAGCTTTGTTTTATACCTTCGCAATAAATGTTTCATGAGGAAGCTGGCCAACTTTTTTGGGCCAAAACATTCGATTCAGCTGTTGTAATTTTGCAAAAAAGTTGTGAATTAACTATTAATACGTTGCTGTGTAGTTTCAGCTGTTGATATTAAAAATACTGAAAATATAGCTTCATTGAAAAGCGAAAACGACAAAATTCTTGCCGTAATCAAGAGAGATTTCAATTTGTCAGTCTTATATCATTTTTTGACGAAATATCAAAGGGTTTGGCCCAATTCTTAACTTCGTTTGGGACAACTAGAGGTGAGCTCCAATTATTCTCAATGCTTTTGGTTTTTTATCCGAAGACCATTTAAAATCGGGGATTAGTTCAACAGCTGATTCTGTAAATACCCAAGGTTTGCAAGAGGTAAGAAGAAAAATATAAATTTTAATGGCAGATGCTTACAGCTGAAGAAAATTTGGTCATTTCTGATTGAATTACCATGAATACAAGTTCAAGTTTAAGAAAGATATCTCTAATGCTACTAGGAGTGATCTTATGATAATATAAATTCTATGGTAGGTGAATTATGGTGCATCGGTACACATGACCAAATTAAGAAATGGTGGCAATTCGTCTAATTAGTGTTTATGATAAAAACAGAGGTTGGTATTGCTTGGAAATTAGATCACTGCATGTTTCAGAACAACAAGGCTGCTGAAAACAAAGCTGATATTATTTATTCTGGATTTAAGTGGTTTTATGGAGATCGAGTTAATAGGTTGTGGACGACATATAAATTTCATAAATTTGTCGTATATAGGTTGATGGCGAAAGCTGGAGTTCTAGAGTGATTTGCTAAATTCAAAAAAATGATAGCAAACCGAGCAGAATAGAAAACAATGATTTTTGGTACAAAATATTTGAGAGAATATTATTGCGAAGATAAGGCGCATGATATTTGATACTCATATGCACACATATGACTTTTGGTAGGTCTGGTCTAAATCATGTCTAAATTAAACAAACAACGTAAACATCCAAATTTTGACATGAACTTCATTGATTTTGTGCTAATTGTCTTTATAAGTAGTTTAGCAGCTAACTGTTTCAGAAATACAAAATTATTTGTCAAATGATAAAAGGGGAAAAGAAATTATATAAAAATAAGCAACCAGCTATGAACTTTACCACACTCGTATTGAATATTTAATTTTCTATTGCAAAAACGAAAGGTAAATGCTAGCCGATCTAGTCCGATACTCAAATATGCAAAACACCCAAAGGTCCCAGATAAACCCTTTAATATTTCAAAACTCTTTCATTTACATATTCGATCTCACCATAGAGACTGCAATTCCTATAATTTCACAATTTCATTTGCATATAAAATAGTAACGAAATAACATGGTGTTGCTCGGTATTATGTCTTTATTCATGCGGTCTTTTGTGTTAGGACGAAACGAGGAGGAGACGGCAAAAAAAGAAAAAGCGGCGAATTCGCAAAATGCGAACAACTCGGTGGCAGTACGTTTAATAATTCATCGTTAAATGCGGGAAATACGCGGGCAGCCACCGGCATATACAAGAGTGCATCAACCGCTTCTCAGAAGCGAAGAATAGAGGAAAAGAAACCCGTTCGAGTTCGTAGAAGTTTCAGAACTGTGTATAGGAGAAGCGATTTTGTACTAAACAGAAAGTCTTGTATTGTATTTCTGTATTTTATCGCATGCACAGCTTTCTGGTCAAATCGAAGAAGTAGATGTTACATATAACGCCTACATTTTAAGAATTTATTACATGGTTGAGACATTGAAATATCGAGTTGGTTTTGAATGCGTTTCCCTTACTTTAAAGTATAAAAATAAACTTAAAAGTATTTGCAGTTTAATAACGAACACTCCGTAAAATTTTTAAGAGTGCGGTTACATTGAATAACTAGATCGTTACCGCAAACATTAACCAATATTTGCATATTCCCAAGTCTAGAAATGTGCGTAAAAACAAATGCCTAATTTCCTGTTGGGTTTATCAACAAACTGCATTATTTCCTTATTTTCCACGCAAATACCACAAATACGTTAAATTCTAGTAAGTGTCAGTGACTGGTATTTCTTACAGAAGGAATTCTTTGCGTTTCGTTATAGAAAATGGTAAATAATGTCCTTTGGGAAATATACTCAATTTTTTGCGTTTCAGGTGACTTTGTCACTTTGTTGATCCTTTACATACTGTTAAGTAACACCATTTTTTTGGCTCGGATAGAGTTTATACAAAAATCCTTTGATGAAAGATCGCAATTTTATTTACGAAGCCTATTACAATATTGTTTGATGTATGATAGAAATTATCTCGCGTCCTAATTATACTGCGGAGACTAATCTTCGGTTATCGTTTTTAACAATACTGATAATTTAAGAATTCGATTATCTGTAAGCATTTATTAGAATTCTGCTTATCACATTATCAAACTACACATCCATTCAATGATTTGTCAAGATTACGATTTCCTAAAAATCTGCACATTTAATCTGAGTGAATTTGACCGACAAAATTTAATTTCGAGACGGATAGCACGAAATTCGTAACGCCACCGTCGTATTGATTTCCAAGAAAACCATCATGATCGGTTCTCCGGCCTTCGTCCGTCTGTAAGACCCAATTTTCTGTAGTGGTATAGGGAGATAATCGATTACATGAAAAAATCCGTTGAATTCTCAGTACCGCAACTCCATAGCGTTAAAATTATAATCGGGCCGTGTAAAAATGTCCGAGGTTATGGTTGCCACGGTGATGCATATTGGTGTCGAAGACCGATGGTAATTCTCGAAGTATAACCGAGTCTCGTTGTGCAAGAGACGGCCGTACCAACGGCATGAGTGCAAACACACCGGTACCATGCCTCTTGTCGATGTCTATTATTAAAATACCGAGAAGCGTAGAGCGCGCAACATCTGCAGGAACGGCGGTCGCGGCAATGCAAGTTTTCCTTGGTCGTGTTGTGGGCTTGTATACTGGATGGTTTACATTTTGCAGAGTTGTAATTATTAGAGTTTGTAAGGAATGCGTTAGGAGTTAACTGAAGATACATTAACCTGCAGATTTTTTTTTCTAAATTGTTTGGTGGGTGGGAATTTAAAAAATAAGCCAAATTAATTGTAACCAATAGAATAAATATTTATATAAATCTAGTAAAAGATCTATTAAAATATTCTTTTATTAAAAACATGACAACACGGACCACTAAGTACGTGATGGGACAGTGATGATTTACAATTCGCATGACAGATTGATAACCAGTTTAAGATGCTAATCGTCTTGACAGTGAGTTTACAAATTGTATTAATGCCAAACTGAAGACACACGTTAAGTTCGTGTCTTAGATAGGTAGCTATAAACATGGATGCCAGCATAGACAAGATGCCAGATACACAACTGTCATTTTGACAGTTGTCAAAATAAATGTTTTAATTAAACAATACGCAAAAAGTAATGATTCGAGCTCGATTAAATGATTTGCGTGTAAGGAAATGAATTTGAGAATTAGGAAATTGGAAAAAATTTTCCAACATGCATCAAGACAACCGCAACCTACTATCGAAAAACTACAATTTCCTGAATTAGGTGTTTCAGTTTAGTGCAGAATTCGCGAATTTGATTTCAGAAATGGTTGCGCTACGTACAAAGTTTGGCCAAGAGCCCGAAAAGGCAAAAAATGCTGAACAGTCTGTGACACATAAAGAGAAGTTCTGAGAAAAAGTCGTATGTTCTGACGCGATAACCTTTCAAGCCACCCATAAATAGCATTGCTAAAGTTTACCTGCCCAAAGTATTCCAGATATTATGTACTCACGTTATACCAGAAAGATAAACAGAAGTGGTATGCGATACTGGAATAATTCTAGATGTTGTGTCTACAATTTCATGACTAAATGTTGTACGTCATCGTGTCTTAGAGGGATGTTTCCTGCCATCTGGTTGCCGCATTTTTTTAAAAGAAAATGATATAGCAAGAGGATGATTTATGCTTGCCTATCTCTATCTATCTATTGCTGGCCACTGTATAAACTCTTGAAAGTTTAAAATGTTTGAACCAGGATCCTTCCATTGTGTACACATTGAGGACAGTTTAGATTCATACTGAACTAAGAATTAATCTGAAATATGGTTCCTTAATGTTCTTTACTCCACGTAGAACTAGAAACTGCATGAATCAGAAAAAAAAATGGTTTTTGAATTCCCTACCCTTCGTTTGGGTAGTGTGAAGAATATAGCAAATTCATACGGATGTCGTAAAAGATTGGATTGATACTCAAAAGCCTGAAAGTAACCTTTTTAAATGCGTTCCAGAACCTTACAACATGGCATCAAATTTTACAGACTTTTCTGATGTAATAACAATTATGTAGGTCTATGAGTTTACTTAGATAATTTTTTAGTCTACAAAAGTACATTTTTCCAATATATCTTGTCCTGCCAAGTTAGCAATGTCTCCACCTTACGTGGTGGTGATATCCAGCTGCTCGCCCTGTATATGGAGGAGCAGTAAAGCAGTATGAATAGTAGTGGATGTAAAACAGCTAGAAAGTGATATAAAGGATATTGATGATCAAATTTGCTGGGACACTTGGGCTTTCTTCCATATGCTTTTGGCTGTCACGCAAATTAAAAAATTGCTCTAATACATGCAATGTAATTCTCTCTTCCGATCTTTTCGAACAAATAGATCAGGAGATTCTAATTCATATTACGAACTGAATGGTTTTATTAATAATTCACTGCCCACAGCTTCTAATTATGTATGCCTCTAATTGTATCGATTCTATTCACATCTGTTGAGGTTATAGAAAATCAAATGATAGAAACTAAATTTCCACGCATTTAATAGTAAGCAGTCTTTGTTGTGTTTATGAGTCATCCTGTACATTTAAATCCGTCAATCTGACAACGCCTAAAATCATTATCATCTACCGCCTATACCGTAAATTTGAATAAAAGTGAAGAACGACCTAGAGCACCACCAACCACAACCTCGACCAAATGCGGCAAGCACACTGGACGTAGACAGCCGGCAGGCAGAGAGAAAACTTTAAGGTCGAATTGGTGAGAGGTGGTTGCATGCTACTGCTGCACTTCTGCGAAAAACTACTCCAATCAGACTTCCAGGAACCCGCAAGTAGAGAAGCGTATATGTATTTCTTATATTCCGTCTCGGTCGGTTGAGGTTCGTCGAATACGGTCGTCTTACGGCTCAAATAAGGACGCTTGTATATAAGCTCGTTAAAAAGGAACACCTGCAATGTCCCGCGATACTCGGAACTACAAAATCAGGTATAAAGCCGGGGGGAAAAGAAGCGAGCGAAACCACGAATATTTCAAGTTCTGTCGCTTGTACGTAAGTCGACAAAAATCCTGTTTTCGATATGAATACAAAAGAGAAGTCCGTTGTGCGTAATTTGAATATTCCTCTCGCTAAGGGTGCGCTAATTTGTACATAGCTCGTTTGAAATGAAAGCATTTTCGGCCATATTCCCGTCTCCAATTTAATAACGAGGAAACTTTGCTACGGATTATTTTTTCATAAAATCCTCAACGACTTCAAGCTTAAACTTTTCCGCAAAGTTTACTTTCACTTTTTCCGAAAGCGTGATAGAAAGTGTATTTCTTAAAATCCCAGGCGGATCCTTTTTTAAATGAAACGGAATTAAATATTGTCGTTAAGTTAAGCACATTGCTACACTTCGCAGAAATTGTTAACGTGTTAACTAATTTTCTTTGCAGTGACATATAATCTGGAATTTCGTTCCGAATATTCGTAATTTGTCTACAAAAAAATCCGAACGAATTGCGTAAGGATGGAAATCCTAGATATAAACGTTTAATTGCGATACTAATTTCATTGTAATGTCAAATTAAATGCTATATTGCCAACTTCACACGATTCCCAGAATTATTACCGGCTCGTTAAGCGTGGACGACGTCAAATCATGTTGTGGTAGTAACGAGGTGTCAATAAAATTACAAAAAATGGTCGTTAATAAAAAAATTAAAAAAGTCTTTTTCCTTGACAGGATTGTCAAATTGACATGTCCCAACTGTCATTAAGAATAATTTTAGTGGTGTGTTATGTTCATGTTGAACTGAATTTGTTCTGAGCAATGATCTATGTTTAAAATTTAAAAGTATACCTAATTGATACATATAATAATGATAATAATAATAAAACGATTGGTTATGAGCTTACTCTAGTGACGTACCTAATTGAAATATAACACCGGCAATAATTAATTTTCAATATCCGGGTGGATTTTCCAAGCACAATTGCTAAGTTTAGGTATTCTTAATAAGGAAAAATGTGTAATTAACTACAAATAGAACTATTAGAAGCATAGGATTCATCATTCACATTTATCTGCAAGCTTGGCAGTGTTATGCGATATAAAGTTTATCGATTGAATTTCTGAACATGCTGCCATTTCAATTGAAATTAATTAAACATTCAAAACATGATAACCAGTTTTGTTAGATTTAATTAAAAAAAATGTTATAATTAATAAAAATGAAATTAAACATACCATTGTCATATTTTTACGTAAAGCAAATCCTCGGAATCAACTAAATCAAACTAGTTTTATAACACGAACTCTTAACTATAAAGCACTACGGTTACGATACGACTAAACACCAAGAAATCCCAAGTTAAACTGGCAAATACACTCATAATATTCCGGTATCAAAAGTGCTCTTCAAGTCCTCTATTCTCGGAACGTGGCTATTATTGTAGAATTCATAATAAAACTACTGAGCCGAAGCGTAGTTTACGACGTACACCAGAGGAGTTAAGCGCACATACCTGAATTTTGAAAACCCAACTCTCTACTCTACAGTTCATATATTTCCGAAAAGTAACTGATACGACAACCTTCTTGGTTTTCCTACCTAATCCGTGTTAATATTACAAGTTGGTGCATATATTACATAGACTTGAAATGACAATTACTTCTCTGTATAGTTTACATTGCAGCATAATTCTTTCGAACGACAAATACAGGGAAATATATTTCGACATGTCATTTTAAGTAATGTTCGTTAGCAAATGCGATATAGATATAATAATTATTGGAAATATGATTAGGAAACGTGACAATGCTATAACGTTATCTGGTGAACAGCTCCGGATTTAAAATAAAAAAAATATATGAAATAGATTTACAACTACATATATTCATAGCGCATACTTTTAGTTTTGTGGACCTATTTACGAGTATGTTAATTAAGTATCTGTTTGTTCAAATTCCAAACAAGTTTATTCTATTCTTACGAATGGAGAATTACAAGAAGTTGTTGATAATCGTAATTTCAAGGAAACCATTAGTTGGTGACTATGAAGAATTGATCAAGAAATGTACACATGGATGCCGATGATGAGTTTGACTCATCGAATAAAGAATCGGTGATAAATTTAATCCAGCAATTACAACATTAAATATGTATTCAGATTTGTGCGGTTTTTGTTTACTTCTTACTGGAGGGGATTAACATGTTAATGCTGCATTAACATCTGGATGACTTCTGCTTTAATCATGAGTAAAATTTGTGTATAGCAACTGGCACTTCGATTTCTTTTCAGAATATTATCTTGGCGATTTCGCAGTAATAAATCTAAGAACTTTTCAAATTTGATTTTATTACTTAATTTATTTAATAGAAATTTAATCATAGTAGCTTTTTCTGTGTCCCAGATGGCAATCCTTGCAAACTAACTTGAGAACCTCCCAAAAAAGAAAGTCTAGTGTTGTGGTCATAAATTTCTCGTTTTACGTATGGTAACGAGCACCATCTGGAAGAACATGTTGCGTTTGCAATTAGTACTCTTTACTTTTCTCGTTTTTATTGAATAAAATAACATCGAAGTACAATTTACACCATATGGTCTCACAAGTAACATAAATAGGCTTTAGTATTGCCTAATGGCTTAGGTGTTTGGCCAGTGCATTCCTGCTTCTACTGTACATACAATCTTGGATTAATAAATTAACTTGTACTGATAGATGTCAACATAAATAAAAGTACAACTGCTATAACTGCCTCAGATCTGGCGAGGACGCAGCACTGGTCCTAAACGCTGAATGTATCTTTGTGTATAATTAGTGTAACTGATGTACATGCATCGTAGAGTTAGTGGTAAGAAACTCGCAAAAAGAGCCTTGAAGGGGCTGTAGCTCCCTTAATTGATAAAACACATCATTTAAGTGTTCCGAAAATAGTTTCTGTACGTTGCTGACACAAAACCAGACGGCATAAACTCCAAACTTGCCCACTTTTGTGTTCCTACAATTACCTTTGCTTTCTACCCCAAGCAAGGAAGTGCTTTTTAGTTTCTTCGTAGTCTTTTGTTGTGCAATCCTTGAGGTTAGTGTAGCTTAGAGAGCTTTTGTTGCAAAATTATCTAGTTGTTTTGACGGTCTTCATTGGTTGGCTTCAGCAGCTAATTGCTTCACAGTCCTGCCAAGATCATCACATGCACTTTTGTCATGAGACGTTTCGAAGGACTGCTACTTTACCACAGCTGCAAGATCTGCAGGGTAGCTTTATAAATGGTGGTCCAGTGAAATAATTACACTTTATCTGAAGAATCCATTTGTATCTAATTCTAAAATCGATGAAATTTTCAAAACAGTTCTTTGGGATTTTTCAAAAATATAAAAACCAAGGCAAACAAGATTATAAATGGAAACGAATGCCACAAACTTTGGCCCACTTGACATAGAAATCTAAAAGGTCATGCCCATATAATTCAATGCTAAAATTGGCATTTATATAACACTTGCTCAACAACATTGCAAAACAGCATCTCGTTATTTAATCGGAATTTAAATTTGCCCTGTATGTGTATATTGACTGTACATTCACAATAATTGATATTCAAGCAAGTTTCCTTGTATTATTCATATTATCGATTCAATGTTATGAAGGATTATTAGAAGTATGTATTCTAAAAATATCGTACAACGTTCTTATTCCTATACAAATTAAACGCAATTACCGATTTCTCGAAAACGTTCCTGCTAATTTACACAACCTCATAAATAATATAATTATAGATATTGCCCACGTTCTGACGAAATAAAAATTATTTATTGTTATACGGATTACAGATAAGTTTATTTACATCATGTCAATGCCTTCAATCGACCGTTCCATACTGCGAATTCATAAATTCATTTATGTGTACTTATCCATAGATTTTAGTTGTGTATCTATAACACGAGCGATGTTCGGGAAATGTGTTCTTAACCAATGGAAATAGATTCTTGAAACTGGCTTTCTCGTGAACATTAAAACAACGTTATAGCTTCTCCGAGCAAATATGATACTGCCATATTTCTCTTCTCTTTGTACACAAGTCCAGTTCGTATAAACAATCCGTTTCTAAATTAAGGTCAAAAGTGCTTCTGTGTTGAGCGCAGAATAGCCATTGTGTGTATAATTAAAGCTGCTTCGCCGAATTGCTTGAACATGTTTTACAATGACATTATTTTTTATGCAAGTTCTATGTATATACGGTTAGACGAGTTCTTTCTTGTTTTTCGTAACGGAAAATTCTTCGAATAATACAACATATTTAGTTCGTATATACGTTGAGTTGGTGTTGGACGTAGGAAATGAATCAACATTGACGTGTAATAGGGGGGCGATGTTCGGTGAGGTAGGATTAAGAATTTATTCGATTTTTATCGATCGATATTTATCGGATGTTATTTCGCGGTAAAATTAAAAATAAAAATGAAAAACGTCTTTATGTGTCAACGCCTATATTAGATTTTATTAAAATGAAATGCAATAAAGTCGAATTAAATAAATAATACGCTTTCTCGGAACGCGTTTGGATTTACGTGTAATTCCGTTTACTTCAAAAATAGAAAAAACGTTTCCAGCAAGTTTAATTACGTAAATCCAATTTCCAAAATATTTTTTCCGTCTTGCACGTATTTTATATACACGTACAGAGTCATGAAGATGCTAATTATGTATGTCATTGAGAATGATCGAGCTGCCTGATATCAATGATTGCTACGCTGCTTTTTAGTTTTGCTAATTTTAACGCTTAATAAGTTTTACAGACCTACTTAACAACAATAGCTATTTTACGCAGCTATTATAATTAAGAGAAAGATTTATGAATGAATATCCACTTTAGTTTCTAAATAGGCAATTATGTTACGTTTAACTTCATATTTAGCGTATTCTATGTCATATTTATAGTGTCTGAACGTAGTTTAAAAGTTGTGTCATCAATTTAAATACAGGAAGCGTCGTAATTAAGAGATTACCTATATTAGAATGGGGCACATTTTATACGTATCGATTTTGTTATCGGTACGTTTCATAAAAGTGATTAAAATTATAGATCTGAGAAATCTGTTTTATCAACTGATGAATAATAATTTAGCGCTTTGAGTCGAAATATTCAACTTTGATCAACTTATTGAGTTATTCCACGAAATATTCGGACGTTGAGGTACGCAATTCCATGTTCATCCTAGGCATTACGTCAATTTTTTTTAAACGTTTAATACAAATTTTCTTCGAAGACAATATGATAATAGCTTACGCGCAACTTGCACCGCAAAGTTGATGTATATATGTTCAGGAGAAATTAAAATTGATTTGTCAAAACATGATTTTTTTTGCATGAATTACTGACGTAATAAGAACTAAACCATTTGCTATTTGCTAATAGGATTCTAAGACCTTTTATGAGTAATGTATACACGTATGAAGTGGTTGCGTCTTTAAAATAATTTTTTTCGCGAAATATTTTTACAGGTGTTCAGAATGTATTGCAAATCACTTTGCGTGGTTATCTATGAGTGTGATTCAAAGTAAATTGTTTCCGAATGGTATAGAGTTGTAAAAATGTTCGGTTGATAAGAAAATGCTTAAAAATATGCAATATTGGTTATAGGTACGGAAAATCTACTTGTTTCAGCTTATTCTTTTTTGCAAAAAAAAAAAGAAAACAAATCAGCATTAAAACACCTACCTGCATGCAAGACATTTTATATATCCAATAATTGTGTAAAATAGGAACTTCGCGTATGCGAACTAAAATAGAAACGAACAGCACTATATAAAAACGACAACTTCTAAATTTGATATGCGCTCATTCACTGACAGCGGTATACTGATTCTCGTACACGCTTCTCCTAGTGCTCGCAAAACTTGGCATGCACATACATTACGTATCAGACATTCACTAGTACTGTACATACATACATCTATACGCGAAAAAGCGATAATTCGTTTTCAGGGTAATGACTAATGACGAACAGAATTCGTATAGAGTCGGGTGTATATGTATATACAAGTAGATTTCATTAGAATACAATGAGATAGCAGGTCGACGCATTGCTCTACTAGGAATTCCTCTACAGTATTGAAAAATACTTAGCCGAGTATTTATCTACAGCAAGGATAATAGACATATTTTATTTTCACGAATTCCGGCCGTAAGTACTTGGAAATTATTTATTCAGTCTTAAAGCTTGCTCAAATTTAGAACTTTTACTCTAAAGTTATATTAAAAAAAAGGAAATTTGGGTGAAAATCTATAAATAAAAAAATAAATAACCGAATGCATCCACGTTCTCAACGTAATCCCTCGATACATTTTGACCTAGCGATGATTCACAACATCAGTGTCTAGCTAAAATTCGATGAGATGTCAAAGCTCGTTATTTAAGTATTAATGTATTAATCTGGTGACAAGCTTGCTGAAAAATGCGACTTCGGGTGCAAATCCAAGTATGCATCGTTTACAGATTTTTTTTTGCATCATTACTATTCATCTATTTTCTGCAATTTTGGCCCACGATATCTAGTCACCAGAAGAATATTTTCACGATTAAACCTCTGCATAATCGCTAAAATCATGGCCAATTGTAGAAGAAGCTAGCGACTGTTAAAACTATAGATTTCATTTATTTTCCAATTACCGTGAAGGTTTGGGCTCGTTACTGTTTTACGCCTTTTACTTTATAATTTGGGTTTTACCTCCAGGATTTTGTTTGCGATTAGTTTTCCATAAACCTGTGTAAACTGACAAGGGAAGATTCCGAACCCGGAAATTCAAAAAAATTTGAAACTTTGGGGATATATGGAGCATACCTAGATATGAAACACGCAATTTTTTTTTGTGCCGACATTCACTTTTAAGGGGTGAAAACCCCCATTGAGAATTAGCGGATTTTCAGTTTTCCTGATATAACTTCCGTAGAACAAGAGATAGAGATAGATGCAAAATATATCAAGGTCTTTTGAAATGCGTGACTGTCATATAAACAGAGTGTTCCGTTAAGCCATACGCTTATACTACAGTTGTTTTTGTAACAATACAAAGAAAAGTTTTAGATACAATTTGTGGGACTTTTAATTCTGCTTAGAACTATATAGA
>ML219391.1:0-10178 GCA_004785975.1 Popillia japonica | reverse complement strand
CCCCCTCGTTCAAGCTATAATATACTATAGCAACTGAATGGATATACAGTTTTGTTATATTTGCTTTATTCCAATTCATATTTTGTTTATAAAATTGCATATATGTACATTTCCAGGAAATATATCATAATAAAATGTGGTTAGTTCCATTTCTGTGGCGTGCTGTTTAAAAACACGGATGTAGTTTGAAATTTTTGATTGAAGCGACTATACATAGCGCTGAAAAACAACATTGTGCCTAGATTAAATAGGTAAAAATATGCGAAATATTTATGAAAACAGTTTCCGAGGATACCGTTGGATATTATAGTTCGAATTTAATACGCACAGTTCCAGAAAATGCATATATCAAAAACAGCCAGCCTCAAACGTGTATGCAAATACAGTAAATTGTAGTTGGGTAAATAGTCAAATCATTCGCTAATGATAATAAATTATTATTCCTAAATCTAGGAAATGTTGTTTGATATCCATCGCCCAAAATCAGTATTCGATAAATATATTGGGAGTTTCCACTAAAATTGCCATTGCAATTATTAATTTAGTAACCAACATATTGTATCCCCTTTGGCATTTTTGGAGGAGTATCTTGCGTATGTCTGAATAAAAGACACCTGTAGGATTCTGTTATCGATGGGTCTTACGTTTCACTTTAAAATCCGGAAAAAGTTGTTACCTACGTTTTAACCTCATAGATAAATCAAACGACCCTAGCGGCTCATGTCAGTACATTAATAAATGAATCTGTCAGGAAGCAGATGCTATTAAATGTTTGGTGGAACGCCAGACTATCTTTCTCGGACTTCTTACCTTTTAAATGTTGTATGAAAGGTTTATTTTCGATGAAGTAGCATTTTACGACTGACAATTTTTTTACGCGCAAAAAATTTATAGCATGGGACGATTATAAATTTTTACACAGCAACTAAATACTTGGGGATAAAAACAGTTGCTTTCAAAATACTTCTGCAGCATATTAACTAGAACTTCACAATAGTACCACCGTTGAATGTTGTTTGGTTTTAATGGTTTTAAATTAAACAAAAATGGTTCAGTTGTTATGAGGCGGATTAGTTTGGTCATAGAAACAGAACGAAGAACTTTAAACTTCATTTTGCCTCAAAGCCACTTTGCCTCTCTATCGTATTGACAAGAAGCTGACATTTTTTTTGCCTTGCTGTTGGTACAACGGGAACCCCAAAATTTTTCAGAAATGACCAGTAGATGGTATTTGACACATATTTCATTATGATGGCCATAAACTTTGGCATTTAGCACGATGAACACCATTGACAAACAAATAATAGGCTGCGTGGTTTAGTTTTAACAATTCCAAAAAAATAACTCTAATGAGAATGAACATTTGTCGAGAAAATGTTCGTGTAATGATCTTTTATGATCCTAAATGTTGCAAATAGCAATTCATACATCGACTTTATTCGGTCATTGAAGCACCATACAATCCATAGGTTATGACTGGTTCACACAATTTAGAGGTAGAGGCAAATTTATTGAAGGTCGGCCTAAGACAAATATCGATGATGCTCTACAAAAAATGATCACAAAAATTTTTATGTGAGCATTTAGTTGTGAAGATACTTTCCAATCGTTGGATTCACCATCACTCAAAAACGGTTCGTGTGCGTTACTGCAAAAATTTATACGAACGAGAAATATCTACTTTTTATACTTTTCGAATGATACAAAGTGAACCAAAAAACAATTTACTAGTTTAACGCCTTCGATGACATGCCATCGAATGACTTCTTGTTGGTCTTTGTCAAAACAAAAAATAAGTGGTGAGCAGTTTATGATGTTGGAAATGATTGTTGAAACATTTTAAAGGCATGTTCCTGAGGTACTTAATTCAGATTGGGAGAAATGTTTTCACAACTGGTTTTTCGTATGTAAGAGGGCTTAAAAGCGAATATTATTAGAAATAATGGTGATTCTTCGATAAACTACCAATTCGAAAAGGAAACGGTTGATAATGATATAAAGGCGGTAATTTTAGATTCACTGTATTTTGCACTTCATTAGTTGGAATTTATATCTCTTAAATGACGAGTACTGCTAAGAATATTTCGATAAGGGCTTCTCTGATTTTGTTATTTTTCTCCTGTTTTTTTTTTCGTTTTGATAACCTTATCTTATTTTATAGATAAAGATTATATTGCTATCAGGGTATCACGATCAAAGTTATGACGAAAAATTAACATTTTATAAACATGTAATTCAGACCTTGGACGTTGTATACATGGATGAACATGGAACGGTTGTTTAGCAGAAGAACTAGGTGAAATAACATCTTTCTAAGTTATAAGAATAAATGCATTCGCGTTGGCGCTTTTTTAATACAAAACAAATTTCTTCACACTTATCATAACAAGTCACTTCTACTAATTAACAGATTCTGATTATCAGAATCATGAAATTTCTAGCCTAGACAGAAAACTATAGGAAATACTCGAGTTTCCACGTAATAAGCTATTCCTGGCGCTAGCAGTACTTTATAAACCATATTATTTTATCTCATTTCGTAATTAACTCAGACTGCCAGTTTTCTAAATTCATTTCCAGTTTCTCATTAGCGCGTAGTAATCGTATGCAACTAAACTCGAATAATAACAAGTTTAATTAATTTGCAGTTGGATAACTAGATGTACTTTTTAACGAGAAAACTTTGTTTGTAACATGCTGATGAAATATCTGCATTTTCATGTAGCTTTTTTGTGTTGAGTACATTGATAAATTAAAGACTTAGCGAAAAAGCTTTACTGTCTTCGTCAAATTTTGGGCAATCCTTGCAATCTGCATAGTAATTATTTGCATGAAACATCTATTCATTTACAAACAATTTTTAATTGAATTTATTACGACGATTTCAACAATTAAGGTAACCGAGGTATGGGACGTAATAATTGGCCTTATCCACGTTTTAATTTTTTAGATGCCAAATTATAGAGAAAAAGATATACAGATTAGGGAAATGATAGTGGAACAACGTCAAAAAAATATGAAATCTCAAAATCTGGTGTGAAAAAATTGATAAAAATAAATAAAAATGATAAATGTAACGTATACCAAACATTCGCTGATGCACTGTGCCACGTAAAACCACTCCCAAGGAGGATGCGCTTAACAGCCAACAGAATGTTCAAAACACCATGTAACGTCAAGAGGATGTATGTACTGAATTTGACAATATCAACGAGAATAATTAGACGGCGATTAAATTAAGCTAATTGGGGAGAAACCTTTCATTTGCAAGAAAAATGAGGCTGGACGAGTTGAATTCACAAGAGATGGGAGAGTGAGTGATGAAATCAAATTTGAGATTTTAAACCAAAAAAAAAGGAGGTAGGTAGGTAGGTAGTAGATATATAGGGTAGTTTCTACAACTCTGGTATAAGAAATTTAGTCGCAACTGAAGGAAGCCTACGTAGCGCCTACGTAACGCTGCTACAGGAAAATCTACAAGCTCCCGTTGAAAAAATGGTGTTGGAAAAATTTATTTTCATGCAAGATAACGACCCTAAGCATAGAAGCAGGGTTGCTATGCAATATTTTCCCGATGCAAATGTTCAGCTGTTAGACTGACCACCATAGTCACCCGACCTAAACCTTATTGAACATCTTTGGGCGATTCTTGATGACAAAATCCCACAGACTTCTAGAAAAAACCGTGAAACACTCTTAACTGAGCTCAGAAACTAATAGTAGCTGTTGCCACATGGTCTCTTATAGTAAACATAGTGAACAGCATTCCACAATGCCTACGTGTTATGGTTGAACACAATGGAGGAAGCACAAAATATTAAATAAACTTTATTTATGTTAGTAGAATTTAACTGTATATTTTTTAAAGACGTACGATGCAAATTGTAAATGTTTTCATTTAATTCAATTTAATAATGTGTTTAAAGGAATAGATATCGACGGAATAACTTGCAGTAGTCTTACGTAATAACACCTTTCACGGAAACTACCTACTGTTGATAAGTTGCTGATTTTATAGAATTGCACTAATTGTAGTAATGAGGAAATAAACCATTCATAAATGAAATATTCTTTAGACATCTGCAAGCTAATGGAATTGTAATCTGCGATATTCTTAACTATGTACTATCGAGGGCAAAGGTAATGCATCAAACTGCAATAAAATGCGTCTATTGTGGGCTTTCCGTTCTGAATTGTTATTGACGTAAACATAACTGGGTAATTGCAATAAGCAGTATAGACCCAGGCCAAAGGATAGCGAGGATTTAAAAGAATTTAAACCTAGCGAATTGCGAATATATTGGAAATGCATATGATGATATTGAATTCAAGTAGAATTTAGATAAATTGATAAAAGAAAAAAAAGTTTATGATAAATTTGTCATTATTTTATCGTGCGAAATATGGTTTAAATAAAAATTACAAAAATTATAAAATTAGAAACTATATAATATTAGTTTCTTAGCATTCGCTCAATGTTTTAATTGAAACAACACAAACTATACAATATCTCTTGAAGATATACAATAAATATATATATATATATATTTATACCATTACTTTTCTTAAGAAAGTTTAATCGTTTCAATACTCAATAATTACTGCACTTACAGTAATTTTAAAGAGATTAAGAATTTAAAGGGAGTAATAGTATTATTACACATAACATATAACATCACAATTACCACTTCTGAAGTAAATTAATTATAATTTTTTAATCAAAAACTAATCAATCCTGAAGTACTTGAAAACTCTCTAATTTTACAAGATAACTAAGAGGTTGTGTAATCTATTATATTATAAGTTATATAACTTTAGGCCCAAAAGTTTGAGTAGATAATAATATTTCATTAGATGAATTAATTTGTAATGTAGAGTATATTATTCAAAATTTAGTATAATCACATACCTACACAAAACACATTGCGGAACAAGTAAGTAAATATAATATCCAATTATAAAAATAGAAATAGTAGTAAAAGCGAAAATAGATTATAATTATTTGACAGGAATTAAACGTCAATTTCTTTCACTGACGAAGTTGTAACGAATATCTAATAAATTATAAAGGTTCTGGAATAAATGATCTTTAATCTAATTAATAGTGTTTGAATTGACCTAAAAGGAGAAAAAATATCTGAACTGTGTTTATTTATGCACATAAAGGTTAGGAAACATAGGACATTTATTATGCCTATGTTTTAATAAATTAAAACTAAATTCATTATTTTGTGATTGCGTAAATATTAAAAAATATAAATTTCTTTAAAACGCTACTTCATATAAATCGTTTCTTAATAAGGCATCGGAACAATTCGTTTTTCTATAAATAGAATCGTGTTATTTGTATTAAAAAGCATATTATTGAAAATTTTGATGTGTAAAACATAGATATTTTATCCATATATAATACCAAACAATATTTACTTTTGCCAACTATTGTAAATGAAATTATAAATATGCCCAGTGTAGTAGTCAAATTTGTCAAATACCTGCGGAAGGCCATATCCCTTGAAGTCTGATTCATTATTTTAGCCCTCGATAGTACCTGTTTGTATCATATACATTATGCATATGTTATGTTTAATCGTTTCTGTAACATCTAATTGATCATTACAATGTAAATTCTATGAACACAATCTCTGAAAATACCTCATTTGACGCCTGCTTCAAATAGGTGTTGTATATTGCATTATTGCATGTTTCAACAAATTCATTTGAAAAAAAAATAAGTTAGTGTTAGTAGGTTTGTAAGCTTATAAATATGTTATAATTGCTTGTTTTAAACTGCAGCAATGTTAGAATGACATCCAACAATGTAGATTCCTTACTGCAATATTTCACTGAGCTATTATTAAATCCTTTTATGACTGATTGGGTTTACCATGCAAATACATAATGAATGCTGCTTTGTTACGTTTTACGTATATTTATTACTGTTCTTAGGATAGATCTATTAATAACTCATATCCTTACCTCATCTTAGGTTATTTTTCCGAACATTTCCTTAAATAAAAAAGGGGGATTCAATTATATTGGGAATCATTTTAAACAAAATTTCGCAACATTTAAACATTATGTAAAATACTAGCGATCAAATTTTCTTGGAAAAATTGAGATGTTTTAACTTGACAATCGTGCAATGGTGAATAATCTCTTCTAGTTTACAGCGAGATGAACGGTAATCATTCGGAAAATTTTAAATACATAGAAAATGAGGGAAAATCAAATTCTTCGGTGGTTTCGTTGAAAATATATTCAACGTTCTTGCTACAATTTCGCATTCCTATATTGCCGTACATACATGGAGTAAAACTCGAGTCATTCAGCAGTCCTCAACTTCATTATAATTCATCGCGCAGTACTTGTATTTGAATTTAAAATTTCTCCCTAATGGGAAATTCGCAGTTTATGATTTACTATTATTGCTATAAGTTTGTGTTATTACTCGGTTATCTGTCATCATAAAGTGTTGGTTCGCTATTGTGGAATAAATAATTTCTTCAGGATATATGTATAAGAACTTGTAGTTTTTTCTACACGCTGCATTTTAATGAGGTTGTTGAATAAAAATTAACTCCTATTTGCAGGGAATTTATTTTTAAGTATGATGATTAATGTTGCCTTCAAGTTTATATAAACGATCTTATGGTATTTTCAATAGACTGTTCTTCTCGATATATGCAAGCGAATTCTATCCACTAAACTTACTAAATTGACAAGTTTGATTCGGAATGAATTAAATTTTGTGTATAAGCATATTACACAAACTTTTTAAATACATTTTAAAGTTTATTCCAATTTTTTGACAGCTTATTTGATAAATTTCCTTATTTATAACTTTGAGGTTTACTCTCAAGTATATCTGTTTTAGTTAAAAAAACATGAATGTTTATAAAGATAAGTAATGAAATATTATCAGCACAGCAAAAATCTTTTAAATACTACATATGGTATATGACATAAACTTATAATTAGAAATCAAATTACACTGTAGTTCTAGGACTTATATTTCACAAATAAGAGATTTTTACGAACAAAAATTCATTGTAACATTATAAGGGACGGGCAAGTAGTAGGTAGAAGCTCGTCTGTTGATAGGTTTATAGCCTTACTTTGGAGCGGAACATTATATCACAATGAATCTGAGTGTTGCTGAGTCTTTTCACTTGTGATTTACTGGCGATCGACTTAATGTGAACGCCACAGACTAGATGAAATAAGACGCGTTAGCTACCATTTAAGTCACATAGTATTATTCTGGCTTTTTGGTTTTTTGATTCCAAAAACTAGTTTGAATATAACGAAGCAGTTTAGAAGTGGCAATAGCAACAGGCAACTAGTAATCTCAACACTGGGAGTAATCTCAAAACTGGGAGGAGAAATATGCAGGAATTTTTAAAACAATTGCAATGAATAATGTATAAGCTGAATGCCATTTGGGATTTTATACTATGGAATGGGATGCTGAGGAAAGTGACCCCAATCATTCTAAGAAAGCTACGAAAGATATTCATATGCGCGTACGAAAGCCTTCTGTTGTAAAGAAAATACAAAAGAAGTAGCTAAGATAAATTGCTCAGTTTTATAATAAACTAAATCGGAAAATATAATTTTGGATTTGCATAGCGCGATATTGCTAGTTCGACAAGCCTAAACCCCCATGAAGTCCTTGTTGTCTTGCAAAAGCAGAGTAAGGTTATTGAATTTTTGATAATGTCTGCTATTAATTGTAGGTAGTTGAACATATCCAAGATGTATGGTACCACTATAGACTGCGACTATATACAGGATGGACAATAATTTCTGCTTGGAGCAAAATTGGCACCATCCATTAGAGAAATCCCAAATCAAAAACTTCATCTTTCAAACTTAAACAACGTTTAGACCTAGACCTCTGCGTGCATGTAAAGACTAGCAGTTATGATTGAAAAATGTTACTTTATAGTCAGCTTGCTTTTATATTTAAAATCTGTCAGAAAGTTTCTAAAGTCTGGGTAAAGGATTTAGAGATTTTCTTAATAAACTGACAGCATAATCAGGAAAACTTTGAACGTTATAGATCAACCTTTGTAACCTCCAACATACCAGAGCGTTATTTCTGGGCGTTGTGAGTTTGGTGGAGATGGATATTGGTGTTTTGTTTTTGCAAAGGATGAACGCCAACGCTGCGACCTCGCAGCAAAAGTTTGGTTACGATCGAAGAAAATATCGTTCATTTTTATGGGTAATGTTCCTTCGACCGGATACGAGCAAATCAGAAAGACTACATCAGAATATATGCAAAAACCGCCCATTTTGATACAGCAGATCTTCACGACATACCAAATCAAATGCGTATTAAGGCGAAATCAAGAAACGTTCATTGGATGTCTCAGTTCCATCACATTGCAAATCTCCTTCATGACTTGGAGAGGCTGATCAAATAAGCAAGCTTTTCCGAAATGTGAACGCTGATTAATATTATCTTCGCAACCTTATAAGAACTGGGAGTGTGGTAATTGGTGAGGTATAAATTTGTAGTCTTGGATGCAATTCTACCATATAATATCATAATTTCTTCTACTTCTATATTTCAAGGAAATACTTTTTATTTTCAGATAACTTTCTGGCTTGTACAGATTTTTGCTGCCACTAAATGATTCTGTATTGTTCTGTATTCTTTGTACGAACTACTTTGTAATCACGAGTAAACTTGTCCCCTTGCGGAACTTACATCTCAACCAACACTAAATTAATAGATGTCAGCTAGTTATGTAAAAGGCAATAAAATTATTTCTTAGAACTTTGCCGCCTTTATTCATCCTGGAAGAGGCACAAATAATCTTTCTTTCTCAGAAGTGTCCGCTATTGTAGCTTATAATTTTGAGCTCAACAGTTATCAAATAGTTTCACTAGTAGCTGTAGGTGCGTTTTTTCTGAGAAACATAATACGTCAGCAAAATAAAAGTTACTTGAGTTTTTCCCTTTTCCACGGAATCTAGATTAAATTGCACCCCCGCCAAAGACATAGCAAGCTTGTATTGTCTTCCGCCATTTTTTTTAAATTAAAGTGAAATCATTTCTTATTTCCGTCAAGCTAAAATACTCGAAACAATACAATTTGCCGGAATTTGGGCCCGGAAAACATTTAGAAAAAAAATTAATTAAATACTGCTGGGCTTGAGTTAGAATGAGAAGTAATTGAAATTCTACAGAAATTGGCGGAAAGGGTTTCAGTCGAAATCTTCCGCTTATTCTCAAATTAAGATGTTCTACCAACCTTTCAATTTTAATTAAAATTCGCCGAATAAAACGTGAGTTAATTAAACCGTTAGTAACAACACTAGGTTTTGTCTTTTTTTCCTGGTGAAAGCAATATGCATAACTTTATAACTATTATATCGCTATAAATATTCTTGTATTAGGAGAGGTGCTACGTTTGCCTGTATCTATGTAAATAATTTTTTTTGCGGAGAATTGTTGAGTTAATGAATCATGTAGATATTTAAATTGTAATTATGAAGATGTACCGAATGACCCTCTACAGCTGGAAAAATAATATTTATATGACATCACTTAATGCAAATAATTGAAATTGCTTCTCTCTATTTGTACATACTTCGCAAACTGAATACTAAGATTGAATTCGTTCTGATGCGATACTTAGGAATTAAATATAGCGTAATAGTAAATTGCGTAGGAGGAAAGTAATAAATTGTTTTTTTTTTAATAAGAAATACATTAAAATAATAAAAGCCATGCAAACATTACATGATGTTAGGTGTGAATTGGAAAAAATATAACAAATATTAAAATGGATGGTAATAATCGGTTTAAAAATGACAAATGTGCTGTATACATTATCTTATTGTTAGTAGCGTCAAAAGTTTATAGGCAACGATGAATCGTGTAGGGCAATAGCAATTACAAAAATAATTTCATTTTTAATAAATTTTATTTAAAAATTGGTGATGAATGCATTTATGAGATGTCTTTGTATTGTCGTAGAGGGCGTCTCTAATAAAACATCAACAATTTCTGCTGATTCAATTTGTGTTTGTGAAGATCAAGCACTACATACATCATCGGGAATTTTAACGTGGATAGTTGGAATTCCAATTAATTTAGCTAAAGAGAAAAAGTCTGCATTAAAGAATCATGGTTTCACTCCTCCTGCCCCATCACCTGAATATAAA
>SMLS01073487.1:0-12657 GCA_004785975.1 Popillia japonica | reverse complement strand
GGGTGCGTTCAGAATTTCTAAACAATTATGGTACATTAAACGTCTGTATCTCCAGTTTTAAAGAAAATATCGTTGCATAATTTTGGGAACTGATATTATATGCTGAGCTCCGTCATTTCGAAATATTTCCGCATCTATAGTACTTCCGGTTTTTACCGGAAGTCATGTGGTTTCGGTTTTTTTTAAACGGCATGCGCTATATTTGATTAGTTTATTAGATAGCTCTCTTAAAGACGATTTCGAAAATATAACACATCGTAGGTTTTCAGTGTAAGAATTCTTGAGAAATTGACATTTTCCGAAAAGTTTGACAGATATGTATACATAGATATTTTGACGTATTCTGTTAAATTTGACAGTTCCGAAACGTGAGAGAACTTCAAAATGACATTGACATAACGATATTATGTACGTCAGTGAACGTAGAACGGGGATATTTAACGAATTTTTTTCTCGTTACTTTGTAGAGGTACAATTACTCTGAGTTAGAATGATACAAAATATATCCTTAACACTTTTTCTAGTGTATTCGTTTGAATTTTACACTAATATAAATTAAAAGAAATATTTTGACGTTTAACGATATATGGATGTCAAATTGACGTTTAAAGACTTCAATATAAAATCAATATTCTACTTGAGTTCTAGATACTACGTCGGAATAGTGTCGTTTTTTAGTAATACGTTAAGTAAGTCGCATCTGGTTTGAAACTAGAAAAAGAATCACCACAAATACACGAAAAGAACCTGATTTTATAATTGTCATCATAGTTTGACGTATAACGGGTTATGTCAAATTGACGTTTAACGAATGACGTTTAAAACTGACATTTCTCGAGAAATGTACATTCCATGCATTTCAATATGAATACATAGCAAACAAGTACGGATCTGATCATATCAATTATCATTCACCAATAAATCAATAAACTTCTCACTTCGGCTTCGCCTTGAAATTTAAAACAAAGCAAAAAACTAATAAAACAATAATGTGACACTAGCCWGATTTATAATCGGACAACTAGTATTGAAACTATTGTGTTGTAGCATTCATTGGAATTGCACCGATTGTTTTTTCCACTAATTAATTTGGCATTGATTCATATTTACAACGTTCAATATCCAATAAAATTCTGCATTCCATTGAAGGCATAGGAACCTAGGCTAACCACTTCGTTATATTGTTAGTACAACATAGATACGTATGTATGTATGTATAATACAACAAATTAAAAAAAAAAACAATCAAGGTTATTTTAATATTCTGATTGGTTCTATTTGGTATACTCTTTATTTACCGGAAATTTCTTTATGTACATACGTGTTCTTTTACATACATACATAGATAGAAGAAAGATCCTAACCTGCGAAGGATAATCTTCCTTTTGCAGGAGTTTGTTTATGTCCGCCTTGTAAGGGATATAAACAACAGTGCTATAATATTTTTCAATTACGAAATATACGAGGTGTGGCAGAAAAGTAATGATACTGGCAACACTGCAAGTGATCTGGCAACGCTGCGCTGTTGTTCTTGATAGACCTCGTGTATCGGTACCCTGCAATAGCTCTCAGTGCTAGTTTCAACGACGTCATTTTCGGAAGACAGATGAAAACACTGAACGTGTCAACACTCTAGTGAGATCAGACCATCGTTTAAGATTAAGAATGTTGACCGTTGCAAGATCTCTTTAGTTGTGTGATCCCGAGACCAAAAGGCAAAATCAAGAGTGGCACACTGCAAACTCTCCTCGATCAAAGGAGGTTCGAATGAGTAAAACAATGCTGATTTGTTTTTTTTTTTGACAAAAGGGTCACCAAAGAATTTGTTCCTCTAGGTGAAACTGTCAACCAAGTTTTTTATAAAGACGTCCTTGAGCAGGCATAGCAGACAAATGGATGTTCCATCATGACAACGTCCCAGTGTCACAGTGTCTTCTCTATAACAGAATTTTGGCCTCAAAAGGTAGTTCACCTGACCTCAGCCCCTATGACTTTCTCCGAAACTGAAAAATGTCCTCAAAGGACGTCATTTCGGGACAACATCCAAAAGAGTGTAACAGACCCGCTGAAGACCATACCTGTTGAAGACTTCCAACGCTGTGGGAACAACGTCTCCATCGGTGTGTAGCTGTCCAAAAGAATTCTTTTGAAGGGGATACAATGTATGTTTAAAAAAAATTAAAACTTTGGTAAATAGAAAATCAGCCTCATTACTTTTCTGCCACACCTCGTAGATATACGAATCAATTACTAAGAAAAGCGAACTTTATGTCAACGTCACCGTTTAGATCTGCATCCATTTTATTGGCACGTTCGGGGGACCTTGATTCGTGTAACTTACATAACAATTCGGCGATTAGATTAGATTAGAAATAGAATCATGCGTTCTTGGACGGTATTTCTAGCCCGCATTATGATTGTATTTTACAAAAATTTTCAATTTTTTTTTAATTTTTTTACTACATAAAAAGATGAATATATTTCTTGTAAATATTTTTATAATTTAATTTAAAAAAATAGTCTCAAACAAGATATTTTCCATTCATATAAGGATACATACATATACATATATCTGGGAATTGGTCTTATCAACTGCAATTGTAATAAACAAACATTTTAAATGCGTCGAGATGGAAGATGTAAACACTCGTATTTAATCCAATAACGTGTAATTTATAATTAGAAATAAAAAAGGAAGACTGAAGGACGTGGTGTTTTATTTCGGATGCATTAAGAATCCTTGACACAGATACGCATGTGTATACATACATATAGAGATGCTTTTTTTACGATGATTTATTACAAACATGCACCAAATAAATTTAATCGTAATGAATCTTCAATGACGTTTTTTTTTCTGGTCTGTCTCTCTCTTTCTGTGTCTCGGAGCAATTATGCAATTGGACCGCATATTGCCAAAAGCGAATAATAATATAAACAGAGTTTTTATGCATGTTTAGTGTTCTTTTTTTTTGTTCCTGTCATGTGTTAATGTGTTGATAAATTAATGCTAGCGCAATGTTTCTCGTATTACGCTCTCTTGAATATACTATATGTACTATCACCGCCAAAAATACCGAATCAAACTGCAATAAAACGCGTCTATTATAGGCTGAAAAAAAAAGAAATTTTAGGATAAATTTCTCATGCAAAATACGATTCAAACGATAATTGCAAGAATTATAAAATTGTAGAATAGGACGTGTAAACGACTTTTAATATTATTTTGTTAATATATTCGCCTAATATTTTAATTCAAACAGCGCAAAATATACAATGTGTCTGATAGCAAAATGTCTATTATTTCTAAGAATTTTGTGGGATTTGTACGATGTTCGTACTTAAAAATACAGGGTTTTCAAACTTAAGTCGGCACTATTGCTAACTTCGTTATTATTGGAGCTACAAAGTTGGTTAAATAGGCAAACTAGTGTAGTTTTTCAAGCAAATTACAATGGCATTAAAAAAAAATATTGACGTACTGGGTCACGTGATATTGTGGAAAACGTAATTTTTTTAAATGGGACACCCAGTATACAGTTCTCGCGGTCGACAAAACATTTAATTCTGAACAAAAACTTTTCTATGAACTTTTATCCTAAAGTCAATAATAACAGAGTTATTGATGATTTTTCAAATTTGCCAAGGTGGCTGTTATTTCATAAACAAAATTCGATTGTTTTGCAAATGTCATCAACATTGAAATATTGCATTAAACCTCTGTCAGTAAGCAATTAACATTTTGTGTTTATTGATGAAAAAATGCCTTTCACGCATTTAGAAAAATGTGATATGATGGAATGTTACATCGTTTGTAATAAAAATTCCCTGCAAGCTCGTGAACGTTACGGTGTTTTATACGCGCAACTTGCCAGATCGAAGGTACTTTTTACTTTTGTACCGTAAGTTTCGATCAAATGAAAATGTGTTCAAGAAAACTAGAACCAAAAAACAATTTATAATAAGTGAAGCAACTGAAATTAACGTCTTAGCTTTCTTTGAAGCTAATCCTAATAATGCAATTAATGATTTAAAGAAAGAAAGTGGACTATCTTTGGGAACTATTCACAATATTCTAAAAAAACATAAGTTTGTGCCGTTCAGATACAGACCTATTCAGACGCTGGTACCGGGAGATCAAGAAAGACGGACTCAGTTTTGTCAGTGGTACATTAATTAAGTTAGACTTAACCATAATTTTTGGCGTTTGATTCTTTGGAGTGACGAATCAAATTTCTCCAACAGGGGTATGTATAACAGGAAGAATAGCCACTATTGGAGTCGAGAAAACCCGAGGCTTTTCCGTCCTTGTAATCCGCAGAGACGCTTTAGTGTTAATGTTTGGTGTGGCTTGATTGATTCAAGAATTGTAGGCCCCGTATTTTTTCAAGGTGCATTAACTGGCGATAGGTATGTCGAAATGTTAACCGCTACCCTTGGAGAATTCTTGGATGACCTGAATTTAGTGGATAGACAACAGATATTGTTTCAACAAGATGGCGCTCCTGCCCATAATGTTCGCCAAATTCATACTCAAATTCAACTTATTACATGACCTTTTTGATGGCCGATATCTATCAACTAACGGGCCTATTCGTATGCCTCCCCGATCACCGGACATAACACCTATAGATTTCTTCTTTTGGGGATTTGTGAAAAGTGCAGTGTATGAAAGACGGTATGATACTCTTGAAGATCTCCAGCAAAGCATCAGCCATGCTATCAATAATATTGATGGTAGAATCATTGCTAAGGCTACTAGAAGCGTTAACAGGCGGGTTCAAAAGTGCTTGGAGCAAGAGGGTGATGTTTTTGAACATCTGCTCTGAATTTAAATTTTTTATTTTTTTTTATTTTCGAAACTAATAAAATAACTTAAAGTAAACAATACTGTTTTTAGTTTCTGTAAAAACAATCATCAATAACTCTGTTATTATTGACTTTAGGATAAAAGTTCATAGGAAAGTTTTTGTTCAGAATTAAATTTTCTGTCGACCGCGAGAACTGTATACTGGGTGTCCCATTCAAAAAAAAATTACGTTTTTCACAATATCACGTGACCCAGTACGTCAATAATTTTTTTTAAAATGCCATTGTAATTTGCTTGAAAAACTACACTAGTTTGCCTATTTAACCAACTTTGTAGCTCCAATAATAACAAAGTTAGCAATAGTGCCAACTTAAGTTTGAAAACCCTGTATATTTAAAATTTGCCGACATTAAGAGTACAAAATTCGTTGAAGAACAAGAACTTAACATTCATTAGACATCTCCAACTGCTGCTGAACATAACAGCACAGAAGACGTTCAGAAACCTTTTCATTATTTTTTGAAATACATTGACGAGGAATTGTTTGTTAAAATAGCATTATGTACCAATCTGAGGCATGTTCCATTGTTAGGAAGATCTGTGAATACCGATAAAAAAGAAATAACCACTTTTTGAGGAATGAGCATATTGATGTGTTTGGTAGGGTTCCCACGAACTCGAATGTTTTGGGAATCACAAACAAGATATCCTCTTGACGCACACAAAATGCCCAGCGATCGCTTTTTAAGTTACGTGCAAATATGAAAGTAGTTGATGACAACTCTGTGGCTGAAACTGAATAAAGAAAATAAGTTTTGGAAAATCCAGCCATTATTGAATAAAATTCGATCTTACTTATCCTTCATTTGTAAGCATAGATGAGCAGATGATCCCATTTCATGGACACGTTTCAATGAAACAGTACATCCGAGGAAAACCATCACCATGGAGTTTGAGAAACTTTGTTATGACAACTCCTGACGGAATTCCACTTAACTTTATTATGTACGCTGCAGAAAATTCGGATTTTTCGTCAGCTCTCGAAGCACCTAAAATGGACATCGGTGGACGCGTTGTTTTGAAATTGACGGAGTCATTGTTGAATTCCAATTCATCGATAATCATGGATCGTTACTTCACATCAATTCCACTTTTGCAAATTCTACTAAGCAATAATATAAAGGCTGCTGGGACCTTGATGAAATCTAGAATATCATTTATATCTGATCTGGCATTGAAAAGAGCCGGGGGGGCAGCCATGATCAGTTTGTAAGCAACGATAACAATGTGGTAATTACCAAACGGTTTGACAATAAGCCTGTTTTTCTTGCTTCAACGGAATGGGGATTTCCTCCTCCAAATGTATGTAGACGTTGGTCAAAAACTGATAAACAATTCATACATATTCAGTGACCTGCGGTGATCATTATAACACAAACATGGGAGGAGTAGATCTTCTTGACAGAGCAATTGCAAAATATAGCATGAGAGTTAGAACAGGAAAGTGGACTATTCCCTGCATTCACCACTTTTTGATTTTGCTTTGGCAGCATCGTGGCTTGAGTATCGAAATATTGCGAGCAAAAGTGATCTTGTTCCAGATACAAAAAAAAGAAGCGTCCCCAATCCAGTTCCACACAAAAATTCTCCGTTTGAAGGGATGCATTTACCTGAAAATACTTCAGATACGTCCAAATCGCGTTCAAGATGCAGATTTGAGGGCTGCAAGCAATTTACTTTTGTTTGATGTATCACATGTTTCACCAACAATAGAAACTGTTATAAAAAATTTCATAGTAAATAAAATTATTAGCTCTTTTTGTTTTATTCCCCATGTAGCACATATGATACACAATTTTTTTAAAAAACCAAGTTTTCAATAATTAAAACAAAAATGTGTGTTATTTTGACTCCCATAATACAGAAAATCATTGTCTATGTCCAAAATGTTAGCTATTTTTTCCTCGGGACTGAGGAGGTTGAAGTTTTAGTCGGTTCAATAAATACTGCACCTACTTTAATTTAAAAGACGTTAGGAATTTAAGGGATTCGTAGTAAATTTGTTCAAACAATTAACAGTTCTGAACTAAATTCAATATAATTTAATTATCAAAAACTAGTCAATTCTGAAGTACTTGGAAAATCTCTAATTTTACATACCATAGAGAGGTCGTGTAATCTGTAGACAATAAATTTTACATTATTTCGCCCAATAAGATGTTTCAAAATCATATAGTAATTAGTGTCAGATATAGTTCGCCCAATCAACTTTGTTGTGTTTATTTGAGGGTGGACAGGAATATGCACGGATATATAAAAGCGAAATTATATAAAGTAATTACATACTTAGTATAGTGCGAATTTGAAGTCGAACTAGACTAATTTCTACTATGGATAAGCGATATACCACCAAAGCTGCAAGAGGACAAATCGTCATACTTTTATGTGTGTATATTGTGATAGAGAGCCGTTTTGTTTTATTTAGAAGAATTTTATTTATTTTATAAAATTATATTTATTGTATTGCTTTGCTATTTTTATGTGTGTTTATTTTGTTAGAGTAGTTTTTTGTTCCTTAGATGGTAATCATGTCATAAAATGCTCAATTGATCATTTAGCTTATTGCAAATAGACCCAACATGAATAAGTTGTCAATTCTCAAAAGCTTTAAAGTTAGATTTAAAAAAAAATCAAAAACAATTCAAGACTAAGAAGAATACCTGGATAAACTCAACCAACTAAATTTACATTTTTCTTCGTCAAATAAAAGTAAAAATCAATTTGATCTTAGGGTGCTTACAGGCTTTCTCTAACTAACTCTCCGCCTTTAGAGATATCACCTGAAAAAAAAGTGAGCAAAGCAAATCAAGACTTGAATTGTTCATTTTGCATAAAATGGTGCTAGTCATAATCTAGGATTCATCTATTAATTTCTCTTAAGATTACTCATAATTTTGATTTCTTTCCAAATCTCCAGCTTTGCGATCTGTTTAGGTCATAATCTTCTCCATACCTTACACTGTGTCGTATTTTTTACAGTGGATCCAGTGATTGGCAAACAAACTTGACAAACCTTATCTGACTGAAAACAAAAACTGACTTGGAACTTCTAGGCATGATAATGAAATTTCTAAACACGACCTCAGCCTGGTCTGTTTGAGACAAATGGAATCACCTGCGAAACTACTTACTTTACATGCTTAAAGTTCTTAATGGTACAATTAAGTAAGTATAACCAGTGAACGTTCTCCGCGGAATAAGGCAAATGTTTTAGATCATGATGAAGGACTATATTTGGGGACGATTTTTTGGTCACCACAAACGCTTTTTTAGATTGTTTTTCCTGTATAATGAAAGAAAAAAACAATTAGTGCTAGAGTCAAGGTTGAATATTAATTCATATGCTTTAAGATTAGTTTTCTGAGATATTTCTTTGTTGTTGATGCATTTTTTACAACTGTGCTTCCAATTAATGGCAAACTCGAACGATTCGAATCAAGTAACTCTGCATACTTAATATGTAGGATAAACGATCATAGGAGATGGCTTGTCTCATCCCTAAAATGATTACTAAGAAAGAGACCTCTTACGTATTTGATGGAAGAATTTGAACAAAGATTCAGTAGTAGATCATGTTTTAGATCATAGTTCTATTTAAGCTACCGAGGTGATAACTTCGATAAGCGATATCCTAGCGAACTGCTAGTGCTGGTCAATTTGTTTTGTGACTTTGTGTGCATCTTGAGTGCTTAATCATTATATTTTGCTATTAAGTTTATCGAACGAAAAGTAAACGAAAATGATGTCTGGTGGAAAGAAACGAAAAGTAGATGCAGAGGGTGGCCAGTTTCAAGAAAAATGGACTGAAGATTTCTTTTTTATTTCGCACAATGGTAAGCTTATTTGTTTGCTGTGTAATGAATCCATTTCAGTGATGAAAGAATTTAATTATAAAGAGGCATTACTCAACTAAGCATCCTATGCTGCACTCACTGACAGGACAAATGAGAAAAGACAAAATCCAGAAGCTTACCGCAAATTTGGAAAAACAGCAGCTAATGTTTCATAAACAAAGAACACAACTTCATAATGTCGTAAAAGCTAGTTTTATAGTTAATTCAAAATTGGCAGTCATTAAACCATTTCCCAAGGGAGAATTTATCAAGGAGTGTATGTTAGAAGTTTTCAGTGTTTTGTGTCCTGAAAAGAAAAATGAATTTGAAAAAATTAGTTTTTCAAGACGAACTGTTGCCCGACATAGAAATGATGGCTAATGATATAAAAACAACTTTGACTGACCGTATGGCTGGTTTTGAATCATTTTCCATAGCATTAGACGACAGCACCCATTTGTCTAACACAGCTCAACTGGCTATATTTATTCGAGGTGTTGATAAAGAGTTCACTGTGAAGAATTGCTTCCTTTACAGCCGCTGAAAGGAACTAGTACAAGAGAGGACATTTTTAATAAAGTTCAAAAGGTATTCACAAGTTTTGGCTCGTCATGGTCAAAACTAGTTGGTGTATGCACAGATGGTGCATACACCAACCTATGGTTGGCTTACGTAAAGGTTTCATCGGAATTTTGTATGAAAAAGCAACCGAATTAAATGTGCAAAACGATGATTTGATAGTCCTTCATTTCATTATCCACCAACAGAATTTGCGTTCTAAGTCCATTCGACTCCACAATTTTATGAATGTGGTAGTAAAAACCAACAATTTTATTCGATCCAGAGGGCTTAACCATCATCAGTTCAAGACGTTCTTGGGTGAAATATCAGCCGAATATGAGGAGGTAACCTATTATTGTAAAGTCATATGGCTGGCTAAGCAAAGGGAAAATGGTGAAACGGTTTCACGAGCTTAGGAATGAGATAGAAGCAGATTTTATGCAAATTAAAGATAAATCACTATCTGAATTGAGTGACCCAAAATGGACATGTGACTTAGCATTTCTGATCGACCTTGCAAGCCATTTGAATGATTTAAATTTGAAACTTCAAAAACAACGATAGTTAGTAAATGATTTGGAGAGCCGTTTGAGAGCGTTTCAGAACAAAATCCGGTTGTGGGAGCCACCGATGCTGTCTGGTAACAGTTACCATTTCACCACGCTCTTTGCGTATGATAATACTACTTATGCTGAAGAACTCAAGTTGCTATCGGAGGAATTTACGAACAGATTTACCGATTTTAAAAAGATGGAAGAAGTTTCAATTTATTTGGTACTCTAACCAAAAGTAAAGTACAAAATGCCCCAATACATTTGGAAATGGAGTTGATCGAGCTTCAAGAAAATTCACTCCTAAAATCTAAATTTGAAGACGTGGAGTTGTGCGTTTTCTACAAAAAAAAAATACCTCGAAGAAGACCATTTTCCCGAGCTTAGAAAATTAGCAAGAAGATTGATTTGTGCGTTTGGCAGTACTTATAAATGTGAACAGTTCTTTTCAATGATGAAAGTTAATAAATCGAAACATCGTACAGTGGAATTCATCCAAACATCGATGGATCAGTCTCCCAAATTCAAGCTCATGTGTCTCATTGATTTCGTTGTCGCTATTTAAGTTTCGTAGTTTGTAATAATTCCAAATTTCACGATTTAATTATACTGTTGTGCCTATTTTTTAAATTTTATTTTCTTATTTTAATAAATTGTGTTAAAAATTATGAACACTGCTTTAAAATGCACTACTTATAAACTAGTACTTACGGTATTTGCGAACTAGGAAGAATGGAGCTTACCTGCAACAAAGAAGAAAATATATCTACAATTAACAATACAAACTTTTTATTCCAACAAACGTGCCCAAATCTATAACAGCCTTTTATCAACTACCAAAAACTCTAATAAAAGTGATAGCGATTTGAGCTCTAAAATTCTATTAGAGATTCAGATCTCGGAATAAGCGCTTCACAAGCAGTTTTTGTTCCCTCTTCTTCGTATTATGTGCATATACATATATATATCTGCCCTCGCCTGACGCTTAAGCGTTTACCGTATAGAATATCCCGCATCATCGTTTCAACTATCTCCATTATTAGAAGGAAAGTTTAAAGGGTAAATTTTCCCTCGCTTTCACCCCAAATAACTGACCGAAACACGATTCAAAAATAAGGGCGCTCGCTTACGTAGGAGCCCAGCTATAATACCGGCATTATGGTGTATATTCCACAACTAGTTAGTTGTCAAGGTATGTATGTATCTACAAACATATATGTATTTGTACCCGATACATAAGCTCGCAAGCTTTTAATAATTAGTTTCGTTATATGTATGTGTGTGTGTCTGTATAAATCTGGCGCTCGCACAAAAACGACGACACGCTTTAGATAGAACGCCTTTTCCGTAATACGCCCGTTATTGAAACGTTTCTGAATTCCTAAACGTCGATAGCATCATCTCCTTTTCCTGTGGATGCGGCTTACCGTCAGCACGTTCATTATCGCTATACCTACATATGTATGTATGTATGTATATACTACATACACCAGTTTGCTTTCATCGGACAAACTTTCCTCGTTCCTTTTCAGTTCTGTACAACATTTTCGATTATTTCGAATATGTGTGTTTATACGCATTCGAAACGCTGATATCGGTATCTAATTACGTCATCCACGAGAACCTAATTTCCAGGCGTGATAACGGGCTAAAACCAGAATTGATTAAGTGCACCGTTTTCGAAGCTTACAAGCGATATGATTTAATTATATTGATAAATAAATAAATAAATAAATAAATCATTTATTTCCCCGTATGCAATTGTAAATATACAAACAAACGCACATAAAATAACAATTAACAAACAATTACAGAAAAACTAAGGTATGAGTGCGAGCATAGAGAGCAAGGACAGGGAAATAGGCTGTGAGTCGGTCAGCTATAGCTATAACTTACCGATCTTCCCTCACAACCCTACTAAGTTCAGCAACCCCAAGCGACAAATATTAAAAAGTATTCACATACCGGGTGTCCCACGACGAACTGCCGCGATCGATTTCTCGGAAAGTAGACCTTGGAAATTTTTGAAAATTTGGCAGTTTACTAATATCGATGGGAGCAATTCGGCTAAAATATTTTCAAGATGATCGCATTTCCGGTTATACCGGAAGTAGATGGCAACATTCTTATTTTAAATGGAATACCCTATATATTATCACATTTTTGGATTCCTCAGAATATTTTAGATATTTTTCGTACATAATATCCTATACCTAAGTCTAACCATTTTTGACATATTTTAAATTTTATGTCAAAAATGACGTTTGCAGCTCTAAACATAACTATCAATTTCTCCCATATGAAAGCCTTTAATATTTAATTGGGGTTGGTTTCTTTGTAGAAGAGTATCTACTTTAGTGGACTGTGTTGATATTTTGATAATAAATAAATACAGGGTGATCAAAAACTAACATTAAATATTTAATTGAAGAAATCGTTAAAAGTCATTTTCTTCAAATGGAGACCCCACATTTTTATAATTTTATCTTATTTAGCATAAAAAATAAGGGTGACTTTGTGAAAGGTTGTCTATTCCAAAAATTTGTAGTTTTCGCAATATTGGCAATTTAACATTTTCTATTGTAAAAATGCTATACGGCTTTTAAGTTTTGTTATTAGTTGGCCGTGACGGCGAAACGCGGCGAAAAAAAACAATCAAGCACTACAGAAACGTCACTATTTCATGTCATTTGACAATTACTTATTATTAATAATCATGCCGGGGCGATTAAATTATACGCACGAAGATTATTTAAATTTGTTTATTATCTATGGGGAATGTAACAAAGTTTTATCAAGAACATGCCAGACATTTGCTGATAGATATCCAGATAAACAGAAA
>SMLS01073486.1:0-25678 GCA_004785975.1 Popillia japonica | reverse complement strand
TATACGTAGTATGGAGGTAGCTACTGTATTGACATCATCACGTACCATTTGACTTGAAAATCTTTCGATATATTCATTCGCACTCGCATATATTCCATTCCGAGATATACCTTTAGCATCTCCCTCGCACCACTTGATAGTATGGCAACATAAGGCGCGCGAATATGTAAGATACATTTCGGATGCATCACATTTGGCCCGATAGTTTGTCTCCTGAAGCACCTTTTTAGCCCAACTTTATCCGGGCGATGTCTGTAGGAACGGGCGTAGGCGGTGGTGCGGTGAACGAAGAAAAGTTGGTGGGTTGTTGAAGGTGGCGCAGCTGACGAGTATGCAAATGGTGAAAGGTGCGCACTTATATATATCTATATAGGAAAGTGTGCTGTGCTGAGGACCCCTCCGACAAAATGGAAATACGATGAGCGGTAACGTGCTTGTCTCCCGTCCTGATGCGTGGAATTATGAAAATGACTTGAGAAATATGGAATAGATGCATAAATTGGCTATGGAACGGGACCAGCTGAGTCCTCCTTCTTTGCACGCTTTCTATACGCGACGAGACGCCTGCTTTCCGGCTTGAATGGGAGATGAAAGAAGAGGTGAGGGATGGTGGAAAAGGCTAATCTTAGAAATAGGTTTTTGTAAACTTTACGTTACTCTGCGCTTTTAGATAAAACAAACCATTTATTAGCATGGCTTGTTAGAACAAATGTTTCATTGGTGTTCTACCTTAATAATTATAAACTCGAAATTACTAAAGAGATATTATTATTTGTTAGGTAATAGCTACACTAGCAAACAAGTAAAAATACCAAACAATCTTAATTTTCTAAAAAGGCTACTGATGTGCGGAAATCACCTGGTATACATGTACACTCATGGAAAGTAAAGATTGGACAGTTTCCATATAACAACGTATTGAAAGTGTCCAATCTTTACTTTCCATGAGTGTACATATTTTTTAAAGGAACACTGTTGATTACACCAATAATAATATTGTGTATTTTTATCATTCTTATGACGAGAGTTAACTATTGTTTTTAGTGCTATTTGTGTAAAAATATTTAAAAATACTTTTTATTCATTAACTACTGCAATTGGCACACGATAGCATAAAATGCTAAAATAATCACGCAGTGCAGAATATATGTAGCTTTATATAATACTTTTTGTAGTGCGAGTTTTTGATAAAATCAAAGACTCGTTTCTGTAACTCGGAAAATGTGCAGATTTGATGGGGAAAGCGGCGTTGAAGGGGTAAGAGGTATCGGCAGTGGAAAACCAGTCAGTCAACCAGCGAGGCAGTCTAATTAGTTGATTTGTAGTGGCTCAAGGGGTCTCCATCCCTCTAATGCAATCTAAATTTTTCATTTCGCCATGTACTCCTCTCTCTTGGGGTGGAAGTGAGTGGAAGAACAGGAAGCGAAGCTGCATGACGGACTGGAATCCCGTCCCGGCCTTCTTTCGTTTTCCCCGCTTTTTCCTTCTTTGCGCGCCCATCAAGAGTTTCGGTGATGATCCGTGATCAGTAATTTGTGATTTGTTTGCCGATGCCCATGAATTTTTCAGTGGTTAAATAAACTGTAGCCGGTGTACTGGAGGGCGAATTTGCGCTTGTTTGCGATAGAAACAGGCGCTGCTTCGCAGTGTTGATATAATAAATTATTGAATATATTAGTTGTTTTAGTGGAACCCAAGAAAAATACAAATGTTCTAAAATATTGCATTTAATGTCTTTCGTTTGTTGATGTTTTCATTTGTATAAAATCGGTATGGAGGAAGATAATGTTTTAAACAGTAAGAGTCATTTATTCCCTTACCTGTTTTAAGCAGTATTGCATTTTGTAAACAGTAGGAGAACAATAGGGTCTCCTTCTTGTAGCTTAATTGAATAGATTATGTACTATAAAACTCTTGCAAGGTATGTATATGGTTCATATCAGAAAATGACAAAATTACTTTTAATATGATAATTTCAAGTATTGGAGCTTAGAATTCACTTTTATCATGATAAGATTCAAAGTTGGATGTTCGACGCATAAAACGTGAAACGAATGAAGAGCAAGAATAATCGGAACGTGATATACAACAGTTAATACGACATTGTCATATATAACTGTAAAAAGTTCAACGAGTAAAGGCCAGGTGACGTCATCGGTACTAACAACAATAAAGTAAATGTTGAAAACGTGTACAGTTGATTAAATTGTAGCAACCAATAAGTAAATAAATCTATATTGAACACTAGTGCAGTGCTCCATATTGTTGAAAACAAAAGCCATTGATTAAAGGATCAGCTTCTTCTAGATGAAGATACAAAGCTGTTATTGCGAAAATCGTCTAATCTGCTACTGGTTATATTCCTGAGAACAGTTAGTGGTAATTAAATCATCCATGTTTCATCCATCTACAGAATTGATCTGGAAAAATTAGCATTACCTTCACATTGTTGTATCTACCAGCAGCTAATTCTAATCTTCGATGATCGAGTAAAAACATTGTATGTACGATTATAGCTTTTGTATGGGTGGTATTTACTTTTATTCAAAGTCTTGTAAACAGTGCAAGTTGGAAGTTTGCAGTTTCTCGAGTCACTCGACGAAACTTATCTGCTTGTATTGTTTGTAACGTTTAGAAATATTATTTCGGCGTAAATCTTCATCGTTAACGTTGTAGTTAGCTCCGTTTTGTTCGAAGCTCCCAAAGTCTAGTGAACTCCTATTTAACCTTCCAAAAATTGTTCCGTATGGTTGCTGTCTTTTGATGGCGATGGCAACAGGGTAGTCATAATATTACGTAAATACGTAGGTAGAAGTTATTAACCTTATAAAACTAAAGTCTGCAGTTTTAACAGGCCACCCTTCTTACTGAACTGTAAACGTGGAAAAATAGGGACACAATACTTTTATTTAAAAACACTCAATGTAATCAATATGCTGCTTTGTTTATATCAGTAAAATAATGGGTTGTAGAGTTTAAATCAGGTCGTATGAATTGTTGGGCCTGTTCAAAGTAACTACATTTGCAAAGAGTGGGTGAATTAAATCTAGTTATCTTGTAAATTTCGCATTGTCAACAGACAAAGGTTTAGGTCATAATTTTGTTTACGTGTTATCATTTACCTGTTATTGTAATCCCATTCAAATTTGTATTCAACAAGGAGTATTCAATCGTAGAAGACGGTGACCACAATCGTTTCGGTTAAGAATTGTATGAGTTGTTGTTTCCCAGTATCGAAGTTTACTTCAGGATTCCAGAAATATATCCAAATCTCATCGCTTGTCACTGTCTTAGACAAGAAATCAGTACCTGCTTCATTTCTGTTTTCCTTCTATTTTGATCTGGTTACAGCTGTTTAGATGTGTGCAGATTTATTTATTTTAGAATCAAAGCGTAAAGTAGGCTTTTAAATTTTTGTATTTTCATTTTGTTCTGTGTTTCAGAATTTACACCAAATATGTTGAATTCACCTTGTAATCCAACATTAATTTTCAGACATAACTTTTTCACCCATACTTTGCAAGATATCTTCAGTTAGAGCGTTTTTGCGTGAACTGATATCTATAGATGAAACATCGGAGTCGAAACTATACTAAAAACAGTAAAATGAAAGAAAAAAAGCCCGTGCAAGGTAGACCAAGGCAGTTCTAACTCCACCTAAAATCATGGCGTCAGTTTTTTTTTGGTTACCTAAATAAGGAAAATTACAAAGAACAAGTAAAGTGTGATTGTACTGGCGCATATGTTTAGCAAAAAAGAAAGAACATGTAACGAAATGTGGACATGACTTCTGGGAAACAGTTTTGAGGAACCAAAACATGTTTCTTAGTCGCCCCCATTCAGTTGATGGATAAGTCAAATTTAAAAGAATTTAAACAACATTTATGGTATTTGTATTAACTGGTTTGTAATTCTTTAACTATACAGTTGCTGATTAGCATCAGTTGTATAAATCAATTGAATTACTTCTACTTTATATGATTGGCTTCTCTTGTAGCTCTGTCTCCAAGTCCCCACTATAGAGAGATTTTCAATTTCTTCTTATTAAATTAGATTAACCATTTTGCGTAAAGTGATTGCTCAAACACCAATCTAACGGAAGATTTATTCATTTTAGTATGAAAGTAATTTGTGGTATACACTACTGATCATTTCACAAGATATTATAATATATGTTCTAGCTTTTAATCTTAGTTTATGCAGTATACCCGCAAAATTAGTGAATGTACTGGGGATTAATCGTGGATGTTTTTTCTAAAATGATATATGTTTATAAGAAACTTGGCACTCAATTTTTTTAATTGTGAAATAATACCACCATATACACTGGTCTTTGAATTATAAGAAGAATGATAAAAGAATTACCGACACTAAGCAATTTTCTGCATATAAATAATAAATTATGTTAGTGTGCTTAAATTCTAGAGTAGGGTCTTTCGAAGATATATCTTTGCAAATGATCTAATGGATACGCGTAGAGTGTGAGTGCGTACGAAGGGGTTTGTCATCGGATGTCTAGACAACCCCCTCGGTTTCATCTTTTAACGATTTTGGTGTAGAACGAGGTAAATATTCACCTCGACACATTTCCCATTAGGTAATTAACTTAGTAAGTAGTATGGGTAGAGAATATAGCGCTACTACTCCTCGGCGTTATCTAATTCTCCGTGCTCATTTGCTACTAAACGACATAATCTAACATGTGCCTTCATGTGTGCGAATATCTTATATTTGAAATTGTGTAGGCGTAGCGAACGATCTTAAACGGTGTATACAGACATGCATGCGGGATTATAATTGAAGACGTTGTATTGCGATGCTTAGTTGCTCGAGAATTACAATGAATGGAGTACACGAGGTGTGTGCATATTAACAGATTATTACCTGCTCATCGAACATATGGAAGAAAAATATAAACGACTTTACTTTACTAGAAGTTCTGGCACAATTAATTAGTAGAAATCAGTAAGACATGGCCGTAATTTCCTGATCGACTTACTATTTATATAATTATTAGTATCTCTAGCTTTTTTATCCTGAGTGACTATACATGACCATTTTTGAGATATCTAAAAGAAAGATGTATTATAATAACGGTACATTTTCATATTCATTGTAGGGTTACATATTGTAATAAATAATAATTGCAAATTTCAAACTTCGTTGCTAGAAAATCATTGTGAAAAGACAATGTATGTATGTATCACAGTATATAAACATAGCTTCCATTCAAGCTACTATATATCAATTGGTGATTTTCATTCTTTATTTTAGCACTTGGAAATTGTCTGCTATCGTTTAAAAATTTAACATTTAGATCACTAGGAAATGTATGATTTACTGCTACGATACGACAGCATTCTATTTGATTATCCCTCGTTATCCCTCAGTTCTACCACTCTTCCATTAAAAGCGTCTGCTCGCCACTTATACTCTCTGCATGTGTTGTTCACTTAAATGATGAGCTGACAAAATGACGGCAAGATTGGAGTGAATCAAGTGTTTGTGTAGTTGACACCCTTTTGAAATCAGATTTTCCGGGAGCTTTTTATATAAGGGGTCGGCGGTGTGTCGGAGTGTAATGCATCTTCAAAAGGCTCGCCTTTTTTATCGCCTCCCTTGTCGGGTTTCCGACTACCTTAATCAACAGGTATTTCCTTTTTTTGGACGCCGTGCTAAATTAAACTGGTAAGGTATCTCCGTTATCCCTTCAAAGGAATTAAGGCACTGCTAGAATGCTTGCCATTAGTGGATAGGCATCAAGAAGATTCGTATGTAATATGTATATGTATATATAAAATATGATACAGCATACTGAGAGTTACTGGAAAATTGTAAATAATTATCACTATAGTACAATTAATACGAACTATAGATACCTAATGAAGAAATATTATTCTCGAGAAAACAGAAATAAATATTTGGAATTTACAGTTGAAGAAACCTTTTGTGCATTAGTAAGAAGTTTCAACATTACGTTGGTAACGTTGAAACACTTTCTACGTGGTCTGTCCTCTTGATATTATTGGTCTATTGGTCTCATTTCCATACTAAACAATATCGAATACTTCTACGGACAGAGTCTGTATTATGAGGGCTTATGGAATTTGATCACGTCATAGTAATGTAAATATATATATGCAAATAAAAAAATAAAATAAAATACAATAAATTTTTTAATAAATAAAAGAAAAGCAACTACAAACTTGTCGTTTCGCACTATTGTAAAGTTACGTTCCTCTTCCCCCTTTTCACTCCTGAAGAAGCCACTTACATACATTAGTGGTAAAATATCGAGTTTCTAGTTTCTTCTGTTTTATTTCTTCTTTTTGTTTGTATATACTTATACTACCAAAAATCCTACTCAAAATCCGAAAGCCTTCATAACCTATTTTTTGATTAGACGACTGTGTTTTTGGCCGTTAGCTCTTGTAGTACTCTAAAGCATTAAGAATAAGTCCTGAAGTGATCTCGTGGAATTCTAGCGCAATAGAACTGGTTTGGTGTCTGCCATTCTAAAGATGGTTCTATGATAATTTTGAGCGTACGTATGGACACGACTCAATGTCTTGCTAAGTTACGTTTCAACTAATAATTACGTGTTGCACCAAGTTCCATATAGATGGTTTTGTGCTTTGTGGCCTAGGTGGAAATGTCAGACAAAACATCTGCTGTCGCATTATCTGCAACTAAATAAACGGCTTAGTGTACGATGTCTGGTCAGTTATGTGCCAAGTCCCAGGAAATTGGAAAGATTTTTGAAGTTGCACCAATACAATTGGTTCTCCTCTGGATCACAGGTTATATTAAATAGCTGAGCATAGGGCATCACTAAAACTGTATTAAGAAAATTCTAACAATCTGGAATTTTAAATGTCATTACTGCTTCTAGATACTGAAGTTGTAAATAGGTAATATGAATTTTAATAATGCAGTTTCACTTTTTATTCACCCAGACCAAGAGACTTGCTACTAAAAATGCAAATTTGGAAGTACATATTCTGCTGCATTTCCACGTAACATTTTCCCATAAGCTTGTCAATACGTCGCGTATGCATTCTATAGGCATTACCGTTTATTTATATTTTCCAATATTCTTCCCTGGTTTCATTTACATAATATATATGTTAGTATTATAAGAAGTAGTTGCACCATATGTTTATTCATTTGCACCTGAATGTATGCGGACAGGTAAAGGTATGTAGAATCATTAAGAAAACCGCAAGTACTATGTCGGGAACAGTAGTATCGTAATGTAGACGAAGAGCGGATAAACTAACTCCGGCGCACCGAACGGAGTAATGGACCCCCAATGCGAATCAATTCGGTGCCTGATTGTTTCCAGACGAAGCCGTTTAATGGGATAGAGGAATCCGAGACTGCACCAGACACACCGCAGTTCTAGTAAATAACTAGATAATTGAGTATTTCATAAATATAATTAAAATTGAATTCTTGTCAGAACACATTTAGTTAGTTTAATTAAATTTATGCTATATATTCATAGCTCAAATATGATACAGAAGGTATATCAAATGCAAATTTATGTCCTTTGGTAATACTAAATTTTCCTTGTTAAATTACTAATATTGAGTGTTTTGTCGGTAGGTTTGTGTTCCAAATTTATTCTAATACCTATTACTATTATAAACTGTACCGCATCAAGTATGGCTATTTACTTGGACATAAATACTAGTGGTGAAGTTTCATCTCTTTGCGAAGTTATGGAATACATTTTTTTACGTGATGTTATTTGCATTCATATAATTATAATTCATATAACAGCGCTATACAAAAGCAATATTTATTATCTTAAGAAAATTCAGCAGAAATAAATACAAATACTCATGCGCTAACGGAAACTTTGCGCTAATAATACAGTAATGATAAATGAACGGTTTCAAGCTTGGCCATCTCCAGAAAAGCACCGCCAACTTAACGAAAACACGAACTATTAAATAAATACAGAATGTATATGAGGAAATTTACTCAAAGTATGCGCGCTCGCTGATGATGGCTCTGTTTGCATTTCATTTAAAGTTTGACGGAACGAAACCGCTTGCGTTTTCTTATTTATTCGGTGACCGTGTTATTAACCGAAACTCTTCATTCTCTCTTCATCGTTTCCGCCACCCCTTTTGTCTTGTCGAATTGTCCGCAATTTATTCCAATGTTTATTGCACGCAAAGCCTTGCTGCTAGTTCTTCTCGGCGCTGCTCAGCGTCTCATTTCCACTCCGGTTTGATTATTATGACGTTCCGGGTCTTGTCAATCTTCTTCTTCTCATTCCATTTCTGCCGTTCTATGTTAATACGTTCCGCTTCATAGAAAAGTGTATTGCCACCGTTTAGACAAGAATAAACAATGGCGTCTTAACTGAGTGGAAGACGTATAAAAGTATTGGGCCCGGAATTATGCTATTACCACTCCTCTATATTATGCAGTGTCACGAAAATTAACCGTTTTCCCGTCTTCTTTTCTCAAGAAGGCTGAAACGAGGCGACGGGAACGATGTTTGCGAATTTCTTTTGAAAGAATTAACTTCGTTTTCGACTTATTACTTTGACGGAGGGTACGCCAAACGATGGTTAAATCTGACGTAAAGTATGGTCATCAAAAACTTAAGTTTCGCGAGTTTATTTTTTTGTTTTGTTTGGACAAGTCGTTAATTCTAAACGGGATAACGCTTTGAAATATATATTTGTAGAGCTATCAAAAAGCATCAAACATGAAAACACGAACGACCGAAGACATTTTTACTGATTTTGCTAATTTGACACAATTTCCTCCAAATATGTTTAATACTGACGCGTCATAGTTTATAAATTACCGAAATTTCATGCGTTTAATCATACCAGTTACCGTAATTGATGGAAAAAAAATTGAGGCTAATGTTTGAGGGAGTGTTGTTTAGTCAAATAAAATCATATTCTTCTGGCTAAGTATGGGCAGCTATGGCGGTATATAGTTTTAGCTGTTATATTTTTCTACTGATACGAAATCAAGTAATATGTGTATATATTTTGATAATTACAGCTGCAGTACTGCAATCTGTGTACAGATGTTGACATAGGGCTTGCGTTTTATTTGGAATCGACTATTAAAACCAGAATAATATTTCCAACCATCAAAGACTCTATCGCTGAGGTAGTAACTAGTAATCTACGAGGAGAGGTACTCTCAGCCTTATTGTGGTCACTGGTAATAGATAAAATTGCCGAATGAAGCTTTAAGTTTTAGGTATAAGGATACTGTGGAGTTAGTAATTATTACAAGGAGCAAATATGGCTGCCTATATTGAATTAACTCTGATCGTGGTGCTTGCAGCAGCACCTGAACATTAAGCTATACAAAAAATCTGCAGTGCCAAACACAAAACAAATGAAGCTATTCTTAGTGACACTCAAACTCATATCTATAGACTAAAGCTAATGACCACATATGCGTTACTAGTATGGTGGCTAAAAGCGGAAGAAAAGCAAGAAATGATTTTCTTGCAACAATACAATGTTTTTGGCATTTACAAGTGCAGCTGCTGCTAGTGCAGAAACTGATATCCTGCTAGATTTCACTCTTTTGCACTTACAGGCAAACGGAGACGTTGATGGTTTCCATTAGGCCTGGGCAAAATAGATTTAGTGGTCCATCTTAAAATCCTGCAAGACTTCGGCAAGTGCGTTAAACTAAAAGGCCAAGTGCCAATAAGCCACTTCTATAAATGGTTTAAATTGGTAAGCAAGATCGCTGAATGAGGAAAATTGGAGAGTCAAAACTACAGAAACCGTCTAATGCTGTTTGAGATATGGCCGCATATGTTGGTGTATGGATGGAATTTAAACAATAAAGTAGCGGTGATTGGAACCTATGAGCTGCGATGAAAAATCATCATGGTGCTAGATGCACGTCCAACTATTTTTGAGGCAGAAATGTGTGTTATTGAACAATGTATAAGCTGTATCTAAAACGGCGGTACCAGGACAAGGTTTATTACTTTTGAGACAAAATATTTATGAATCTCAACAAGTGAGATCTTAGCACCATCACAGCTTTACTTACTAACGACCGTCTGAGGCAGCATCTCAAAAAGATAGAACATATATACGACTGCGTATTGGTCGCCTGACAGAAGTATCATTTCCTTGAGCTAGAGTATTTGGAAGCAGCTAAAAATGATACTAAAAATTATAACAAGCTGGGGTACTAATATGTTACTATTTACTATCACTTTACTTATTATTTTATGCAAAATATTTTACAGAATATCTATGGTGTTTAGTTTAATATGATCTGAAGTTGATATATTAAAGAGGCAAATTTGTTATCCTAGAAGGCGAAAATTCATACCACGAAGGAATAAAAAAATCAGGGTGGTTTCGCTTAAAATAAACGTCGCCTTGTTAGCACTAACAACTAAAAAGTCGAATAAACTGAATTTTTCACCATAAAGAAAATGCAATAAAAATGAACCAGCAGTCAACACCATTCTATTTATTCTTGCAGAGGGCTTCTTTATTCTTATTTCGCACCGACGGAACTACAAAGAATTGGAGGAGAGGAACCGAGCTTAATTAAATTATCAGCTGATATTTAAAACAGTTCTCGGTTTCAGCGCAAACACTCGACAATCGAGAAGGGAGCCGGTTCTTTTGGAACGAATGCCGCTAGGCTAACACTGATGCTCTTAGTTCCTTTTTTCGAATTTCTTTACATTATTTGAGCAAGTATACGAATGTTCCTCTTTCCGCTGTAATTTTCCATTGGACCCCGAGGGGAATGATGTTCTGATAAAACTTGCAACCGCGTGCAAAATTAGATTTTAAATTGTGCCTTTCGAAATTATAGCAATTAAAAACGATTAAATGTAATTATTAGGGAGCTACTAGATTTGGAGTATAGTATTCAGTTTGGAATAATGGAATTTTACTTTTCCAATTTAGGTTTAAAAAGAAGGAATTAAGCAATTCATTTTGCAGTCTATAAGGCTGTACACTTAATATTAGCTAGATTGCTTGCGGTTATACCTTAACAAAGACTGAAATATTCATGTTGCGACTACTATGGGTAGTAGAATCTGTATTTGAGATAAAAAATTCTGTAATGGTTTGACGAACTGCTCGAGTCAATAGCATAATTATTAACGGCTTCCCGAATGTCAAGTTTTCCAGCTCGTTTTTCAATGACTTTCAAGAATTAGAATATATTATTGAATGCGATTAGTGCTTACGATAAGTATTTAACAATCACTTATAAGCAAATATGAAACTTTCACAATTCTGCAAATTCCTGTACGATCTGACAATGCTCCCGCAAATCCAACACTCAATGGTGTACTTCGCAAATTCCTCAAAGTTGAATCCACGGTATTATCCTTAATATTCTTTAAATAATGTTTTCCTTAAAAATGTGTTTGTTCAGCAATGACGACAAAGTTAACCCTATATCGCGTAATGTTGCAGAAATGATACAACTAAAAGAAATGCTTATTAATTTGTATTACCAATAGTTTAGTCCGCGAAAATGCTTTGTTGCGTATAAGCTACAGCTCCTAATGTAAGTGCGCATAAAGCACATATTCAAAACCGTTGGTTTTCAAATAATTTTGTTGTAGGTGTAACCGTCATACATAACCGTTATTGCTAGAGTGTTCATTGTGATGAGAATTAGTGCTAAAGGTCTAAAACTAATAATTTTCAGCGAAATTGTGTACGATTTTGTTCTATAAGGTAACATAACTTGTAATATATTTTACTTTCTCAAAAATATAGCTGACAAATACGTAATAGTTGGTTATAAATTTTGTTGTATCTTATCTGATACATTGCGTTTTAGTGTAGAAGAAATGAGTCTATATAACGAAACGAGACCTCTTACGAATGAAGAATAGAAAACTATGCTGAGTACTTGTGGGATAGTGATGGCCTGGAGCAAGATGAATCTGATTTCGAATCCAATAGTACCGAACTTGAAGATACGCTGGATATAGAAAATCTACCTGTTGTATTTGAAGAGAACATATTGTCGGCAGGTGTGGAGGCGACAGAAGCAGCGAATGGGTCAGCAGAATCTACTACCAGTAACGCAACAAATACTGATGTACCTAAACCGAATGTTCCTAAAAAAAAACAAATATTATTTGGAAAAGGAAAAATTTAGTACTGGGTGATGCTAAAGAGTTCAAAGGGTGTGAAGCATTACCTTCTACATTTATGGACATTGATACCCCATACAGCTTCTTCAAATACATACTTTTTTACCGACGAATTGATTACGAATATAACGAATTTTTACGCTAGTCAAATAAATCTAAATAATACAGCACATATTTCCGAAGAAGACGTTCGTAAATACTTGGGTATATGTATTTATATGTCCCTTGTACATATGCCGAAGGTAAGGTCGTTCTGGAGAGCTAACTTAGGATTTACACACATAAAAGAAAAAATGAGTCAAAAGAAATTTGAGAAAATTTGTCAATATCTTCATTTCAATGACAATGATAACTTACCTTCTGAAGACAACAACGATTCCGACAAGCTTTACAAGCTGCGACCAGTAATTGACACACTGCTATCGATGTTTCAAAGTGTGCCATTGGAGCAACATTTATCGATCGACGAACAAATGTGCGCTTCTAAAGGTAGACATAGTTTGAAGCAGTATATGCCTGCTAAGCCACATAAGTGGGGATTTAACCTCTTTATTCTCAGTGATGTTAGTGGAAATTCTTACAATTATGAAATATACACCGGACCGGAAATATACACACTATGAATTTGTAATAGGTGAAACAGACTTAGGGGCAACAGGAAAATTGGTACAGCGTCTATGTAGGATTATACCCAATAATCAAAATTTCATTGTATATTTTGATAACTACTACACAAGTTTATCACTTGTATCACATTTGGCACAGAAAGGTATATTTTCCTTAGGAACTGTTAGGAGAAACCGCATACCAAATTGTAAAATTCCTGCCGATAAAGAACTAAATAAACAACAACGAGGTACATCTTACGAGTATGTTTGCAATTCAGAAGGTGTTGATGTTTCCTGTGTTGCATGGAAAGATAACAAAACCGTATGCCTTTTATCTAGTTACGTAGGTGTCCTTCCAAACACTACCATAACCCGTTTCGATACAAAGGAAAAAGGTAAAATACAAGTACAGTGTCCAAATATTATTACTGAATACAATCACCATATAGGTGGCGTAGACCTTATGGACAGTCTTATTGGCCGATATAAAATTAAAATTAAATCCAAAAAATGCTATTTTAGACTATTTTACCACATGCTAGATATGACACTTGTTAATGCGTGGTTATTATATAAAAGAGTGAATCAACAACGTAAAGAAGATTTCTCCATGCCGTTAGCCGATTTTAGAACAGAAGTAGCTTATTGTTTGTGCAAGCCCGGAACTAGTATTATCAGCAAAAGAGGCAGACCGTTTGATACAGAAAAGTTAATACATGCAAAAAAAACAGCGTTCGGCTACAGTTTCGTACATTCCTCCAAAGGATGTAAGATTAGATGGGTTCAATCATTGGCCAATATACACTGAAGCAAGGTAGAGATGCAAATTATCTACATGCAAACAATTTTCATACATTAAATGCAGCAAATGCGGCTTATTTTTCTGTTTAAATAAAAATAATAACTGCTTTCTGAAATTTCATACTACTTAGACTTATACTATATATTTTTATACAATAGACTCAGATCAAGATATAATTCTTTAAATATTTTTTGGGAGTTCTATACATTGTATGTATAATGTTCAGCATTAGCAATTTTTGAGATAAATAAAAAAATTGCGCGATATAGGGTTAACTTTGCTGATATGGACCAGAGTTGAAAAGTCTACAATTCCATTTTCTGAGGTTAGATACTACTACTGCATCCACAACTTCAAATTAAATAGTAGGGTGTAGTAATGATTTAAAATTGTACGCTATAGTGTATAATAAAGAAAATCCTTTCATAATAAATTTGTTTCCATGTAACTAGACTTGTAAAGTAACTGGCAATGAGAAAATGACGCAAGTTTTAGTGAAATAACAAAAGTTGTTACTTAGATTACATAAATATAACGAATAATTGAAACATAATAAAACCAATGCGGCATAAGTTGTTTATAGTTGGAAATTTTACAAATAATGTAGGAGTAATTAATAACATCTTCACCTATTTCATTAATGATATTTATGTATTTAGAGCTATTTAATATAATTTCACAAAAAACCGTAAAATAATTTTGGCCTTAATTAAACATTTTACAATTATCTCCGGACGGACATTCTTGAATGCAGACTTTTCTTTTATTTTTTAATTTTCATCGATCTATTGTCTTAGTGTTTAGAAAGTAAATCAGAAGCGCTTATCTCGAAGTTCTGCGAGCGCGCTTTAGTTTCACTTTATCCGGTACGATCGAAATTAAAATCTTAGGCAAACACAGGTTCGAATTGAAACAGAATTACGTGTTCGGATTTTAATTTACCGTTAATTACTGTAGACGCGATCCACCTCGCTTGATTCGGTTTTTAGAGTAGCGGTGTTCGACGCTCCAAAAACCATCGCCATCTCACTTTAATACTCTCTTCACCCTTGCTTTCCGTACCCCTATAGCAGTTAGCTCCGAGGAGGTTCCTCGCATAAAGAGTTGCATTACGGGCACCTATAAAAAGTAAATGTGCCGGTGGGCAACGAAGAAGCGTAGAAGCTATATTTCGAGAACGGGGGCAATTACGTTGCAACGTTCCGGCGTTGTTAGGTAGTGGCCCGGGGCACCTGTCGGTGACGGCTTCTGCACCTAAGATGCCTCATCGGTGTGCTTTTAATTACGTCCATTATGCTAATTATACGACCTCGGAACGCTCGGTTGCTTTCAATTTTTCATGTACTTTTTTATTAGCGTCGAAGAGGCTGGCTATGGTCTGACTAATGTAATCGTCGCACGCCCTCCTTCAGGAATGAGTTAAAGGATGTTGGAAGAAGGGCGATACACAGACGACGAGGAGAAAAAGGGTTTAATAATTGTGTACTGAAAAAAGCAGCATAAATGAACCTCGATTAAAATTAAATTTTAACTGGAACTACACATACTCTTCTTAAAAAAGATCTTCAAATGCTGCCTTATAAACTGCAAATGTTCAACGAACTGCTTCCGCCGATAATGTAAAAAGAATTACGTATTGGAATTGGTTTAATAACAATATCAAGAATGATGAAATTTTGCATAAGCTTGGTTTCATCTAAACGGAGATGTAAGTTCCAAAAACATGCATTTATGGAGCACTGAGAATCCCCATTATTTTCGTGAAACGGCGTTACATTGGCGTATGGATAGCTTTGTTCAGAAGAAGATTAGTCGGTCCAATATTTTTTGATGGGAATGGGTGAAAACTATCGCAATAATATTCTGGAACCATTTATAAACCAACTACACAATAATGAACTTTGGAATATCTGCGAGAATTATTCGATAATAGACTTATTAGTAACGACCTTTCTCCAACATCTTGCAATGTAACACAGTTATACTATTTTGCGTTTTCCTATTTAAAAAATTCAATTTTTTAAATTCCAGTTCGAAATTTTGGACGATTTACGAAACAATATTACAGGAGAATGTCAGCAAATTAATGAAGCCATGTTAATTTTCGTTTTCGAAAATATTGCATCGTACAAACTTTCGTTCAAATGTTAATAGTCAACAGTTCCAGCAAATGTTGTGAAAATTTTAGTTAATTTAGTATTCTTTTCACAAACTTCCTTAATTTAATTAATGTAAGTACGATACCGTAAGAATTGTAAACTTTTTTGCACAGACATGGGTTTACAAATCCATGATTGCCCAGGACGTAAGGACTAACTGAACGCTTGTTAGTTAGTATTACCTAACATGGAAACCTGTAAACAGGTTTATTTTTTCAGTGCATAAGGGATAGATTAGTTTTTGGACAGAATAATGCTTAATTTGATAGTCTGATGATTTTAATCCGCTTGTGATACGGAGACAGCACAGTTCTTTTTGATAGCCCAAATTAGAGACTACTAGACTTATTTTCTTTTCACGAGTTGCCAAACTATTGTTCTCTTTCAGTTTCAATTAAGGAAATCCCTACCTTCTTATTTCAAAGCTTCGACAATTAGTGATGTGCCATAATTTTCTGTAGAAAGAAGGCAAATAGATTTAATCTTACTTGACTAAGAGTTTATTCTTGAGACTGGTTCAGAATGTTCCGGTAAGTAATAGTTTTTCCTTCACAATATTTAAGCTTTGTCAACCATTTTGAATAAGGAAAACAAGAATTTGGTGTAACTTCTTTACTATCTTGTCAATAGTGAAAAAAAAATTAAATGGATGTAGAATTTTCACATATTTTCGTGGTGTTTACGTTTCAAAGTAATATCTGCACGTTTTCGTCTGTTCCTTTCTTATTTATAGTATGACTCGTCTAAACACATGGTTAAATTTCTCTTCAAAGATGAGTCAATAGCAGTCCTTCGTCAACATTACTACTAATTGTATTTCTCTTGTATGTTTGGATCTTGTCTTTGTACATCATCTGGTTCGTCTAATTGCGTATCAATTTCATGTTTTTCTGGAAGCTTAAGAACATTTATGGTATAACCATAATGAGCTAGAGGTGTTATGGCGAGGAAGTCATTAGGATGTTAATTTTGTGGTTTTTGATTCAAAAGAACTTCGTTTCATAAACCGGTGCCATCTAGTTATTGTGTTAGTGCTTTAAAGTAAATAGACCAACTTTGCGAATGCAATATTTCTTAAGTTTTTCTTACAAGTGGATTAAAAATAACAGTATTATGTCAGAACATACTTATGATACAATGCTACTTAAAATTCTAGATTGCAATCGCTGCAGGCAGTAGCGCGTCTGCTATTGGTTAGTCCTAGCTGTTCATGTTCTGTAGATATCATAGATGGCACTACAATTGCATTCAATGTCAGTCTAAGAATTATGCAGGTAGAAGTGATTCAAATAAAATAGTTGTATCATATTGGCTGTCCCAACTAGTAATTAGTACTACAGTAAAATCTGTGAATAGCGGCCACAAAAAAATCAAAATTGTTGGCCGTTATTCAAAGGTAGCCGTAAAAGACATGGATATTACTCAAGCCAAAATCTAAGCAAATATTTTCACATGATAGCTATTATTCTTCTTTTAGAAATAAAATTCATTTGGACATTACTTTAAATGATTTTATTTAAACTTAAAATAAAGAATACAGAGACACATGCATAACTAAACTAAATGTGTATACATTCTATTTTGCGGTCATTGGTAATATATGTATAAGTTGTAGTATATTTATTTTTTGACAAAAATGCTTCAATGCTTTCATTTCAATGCTTGCATTTCCCCTTCACATTTGTGTAAAATTTTTGAAATGTCGATAACCATGTAATCCTTATTGTTACACAGGAAGTACTCTGTAGTTCTCTTAATTTTTCGGACACTTCGCCCATATTTGACAAAGTTGATTTTGGATCTTCAAACTCTTCTATCTCGTTGTTATCGGAATCATCATCATTATTGCATAGTTCTTCAACAATTTCTGCTATACTAAAATCAGGATTCTCTGTAAGTTCATCATTGTTAATGAAAGCAAAATCCTGTAAACTTGCTATTGCACTGCCGATTTTTACAAATAGCTTAGCAATGGGTATGTCGTTGATCTAACGGCTGACAATACGACGTAGTATTTGGAAGCAAAAAAAAACAATTTGACGTTTTCTAGCGAAACCATAGGATGGGAAGTTGCATTATCCAGAAATAGAAGTACCTTTCGATTTTGTTTTTTTTATTTTCATGTCAAACTGATACAGCCATTTTGTTATAAGATCTGATGTCATCCAAACCTTTTTGTTATGTACCCACTCTAAAGGTAATTTGGTGATATGATTTCCCTTAAAACCCCGAAGGTGTTTACTTTTTCCAATAACTAAAGGGTTTTCTTGTCGCCTTCCATATTTGCGCAGAATAAAATAGTTAACCGTTGTTTTGCTAATTTTTTGCCATTGCATTTATCGTATTTTAATGCAAAAATTTTATTTGGCATGGCGCGATAATACAGACCTGTTTCGTCAACATTAATTATATCCTTCGGGGAATAATCCTTTAAAATTAATGGTAATTTAGATTTAGATGCTTCTACATCTTCCAAATTTACATGAGCGGACACACCACAAATTGATTTAAAAGTGATATTGTGCCTTCGACAGAAACATTCCAACCAACCATTTGAAGCAGCAAAATTCTCGATGTTTCAATTTCTTGCTGTCTCTAGCGCTTTTGTTTAATCAATGATCCAGATATGGGAATGTTTTTATTTCTAGCTATGCAGAACTACTTACGCACAACTTGATCTACTGCTACTCCACCCGTTTTAGGGAATTTCCGTTTCTGATTTAAATTAATGCCTTCTTCATACATCATTGTTGTTTTTTAGGATATCGTTAATTTGAGTTTTTCCAACTCCGAATATTTGGGTTAACTTCCGCCAACTTAAATTATACTTTTCACTCTTCTCGATAATATCAATTTTGTCTTTCAGTGACGACATATTCAAACACTTCACGAACACAACGATAAACTTAAACTCATCGAATGAACAGACGTTTTCGGAAACTACTACAATCGGCTGCTGTTCTAAAATAATTTTATCGTATTTCATTATAACTAACAATAAACCCTTAGAAGTAAATTCTGTCACCTTCTTTAGACTGAACAACAAATACGTGAGATTTAAAATTTTCGATACGAACGACCACCGTTATTGAGAGGTAAATTTTATCGCTTTTATGCCGTAAAATATTGGGATCGTCTAGCCGTAGCCGCTTTGTAAAGGCGGCCGTTATTGCGAGGTGTGTAGGTATATGGAAATATTCGTATTGTAGATTTTTGCAATGTTAAATCTGGCCGTTATCATAGGTGGCCGTTAACACAGGTTTTACTGTACTAAGAAATATTCAGCTAGAACAAACCAACCGAGCGCAATACTGTCGTTTAGAGGGCACATTATCGTAGAGGAAAATACTGGAACCTGCGAAATTATTTTCATATATTTTATATGAATCACTTCATATTCTAAGATACATTAAGTCTTCCAATAACATTCGCAGATTGCATAGAGTTAAGCTTACATTGTTACACGTTGTGTATCAAATTTGCCTATTCTTTCAATGGGCGATTCCTATTAATATGTACTAATTAACTTCGCGAAGTATTTGATGGGAACGTATCTGTTTCAACCTTTTCCTAATTAGAACTAAGTTTTCGCTAGAAATTGAATATTGGAAAGAATTGCAATGAAGATGCAGTAATAACATATGGAGCTTAATTGTATACTGTCCAAAGCAACGATGCAAGTAAATTGATGCGGGTATATACGGGTAAAACCTCAATATTTTCTGCGTGTACATGTGGTTGATTTTTTTGCATAAAATTATTTTAGTGTTGCTTTCAGTTTGCTGGTAATCAAATGGTGCAACTTTGTTTTTATTCCAAGAACATTAAAATATATACAATATGTGTGCACTTTTTAACGCATTTTTTCCGTAAATAATACTTTAGATCTGCCCAATGATGTTACATTGTGGAAATGTTATAATGAAGTAACTATTATTTCCTTTTTTGTAGTATCGTTCCTACTATTTCTAATTATTCTAGGCTCGTTTCTTGTTGATTAACCGATTGAATCTTCGACGGACGTTGGAATCGAATACGCGGGTGCCCCTCCCTGGAGTAAGCCGACTACGTCGATGACCTCCCCGCATCGTCTCCCAACTTCCCGGTCCGCTAATTCTCCGGACTCGTGATTTAGACTGGTCTTTCTCTCTTGCGCCGAAACCGTTTCCTAATTAAGCTTCTGTCGCAAACGTCGTTGGGCTTTTTCAGAAGTTTAATTTTTAGCATCTCGAAAACCGCCCGAGCGCAGATCGGAATGGTCCCTTCTGAAAAGAGAAAACGTCGCCATGGTAACGAGTTGGGCATACGTTAATTCGAGCCTCGGCTACCACCGCTTCTAACTAAGACAAGCCAAGCTGATGCGATCCGGAATGAAAATGCGGAAAATGATATTTATATGGAGACGGTAAACGGTTTCTGGAATAATAATTATCGGGGATGGTATTACATATTTTATGATACTTAATGATCTTCTTCTGTTTTCATCGTATTAGCAACATTGCAAGGTTGATTAATTATGCAAATTTATATTAGATAATAATAGTGTATTAAATCATGCTCATAAATAGCACGAAATAGATAAAATAGTACTTGTTCTAGACTAATTGCGTCCTATTTCTATTTGCTATCATAAATACGGAATTTAAGGTGTGAACATTGTTTTAAACGATTGCATACACATACATATGTACGTTTATGATTTCTTCAGCTTTTTATTGTAAAACTCAATAACTTTAATCTCTCATGGTGAAATTTTTATGAAATTTCGTATGATAATATGAATAATAAACACAATTGTGGTAACGCGGAAACATTAGTTGAAAAAATAACTCATGATTAATCTTTTTATATGAAATTCTTGAAGAACTATTTCGATATTCTTCGAAACCAGAAGTAAGCTTGGCGATTGTCGAACGAACAACTCAAATACTAGGTATGTGATATGTCGCTTAGAGGTTATCATAACATGATCCAAATAGTAATAACACCACACGGAATATGATCATTTATGTTATTAATTTCCACATATACGAGGTGATGTTTGTGAAAACGATCCACTTCAAATATTTCAGACACTGAAAGGAATTAAACATTTTCAAAAACACGTCTGTCTTTAATTTAATTACATTTTTGACGTTTACAAGTACCTCCCACCGGTACTCCCTCACAAATTTTAATAATCATAAATGAAAGCTTATTTTATTACGATTACGGTAATGTAACACTTTTTGTTTAATTTATCATTGCAAAAGTGAGAATTTTCATACTGTACAATCTTACAGTGAGTTTGGTGCAGGAAGCGCAAAAGCAAAATAATAGAAGCTGTGATGTCACTTTTGACAGCTGTCACATTGTATGTATGTGTGGTGGTGTGGTGTTGGGGTGATATTACATACACTGCGACCTGAAAGATCTATTGTGTCCCCAATTCTCGCTGTGTTTACAGCTAGCCAATTAGTCCGATTCCTTCTAGAAAGTGTAGGATATCGGAAGGCCTCAAATAAGGTAGTTCTCCCTCTTCAATTTCGTGTGCTCCTAGGTGCAAGGCCCTTGAGTTGCACAGTGCAGAGCAGTTTGAGAGTAAATGGCATTGATGCATTCGGCATCTTTTGTTATTCCGAGCCTGCTTAGGTGTCCGTTTAGTTTGCAGTGGCCTGAGAGGATCCCTGTCAAAATGCGAATACTCATTTTGCTGATGAGCTTAATGCGTTCTGAGGATCTCTTTTGGTTGTGTTTCCAGAAGAGTTTTAGCTTGCCTCATACCGTGCCATCTAGTTCACATTTGAGCTTTTTCAATATTACACTGTTACTCATCTCGCAAAAAGGTTTAGGCCCCACAAAAGGTATTATCGAGGTTATCTGTTATTTCATTCCCTTTCACTCCGGTGTGTCCTGGAACCCACAACACGGTTACCTTATTAGTTTTACCTAGGTCGTTTAGTTTGTCTAGGCACCCTCAAACCATTTTGGAGCTGATAACGTTGGAGTTCAGCGCTTTGATGGCTGCTTGACTATTAGACATTATGATAATCTCTTGCTTTTCATAGCTTCTATCGGTGTTGAACTGGACGCATCTTTCAATGGCGTGCATTTCCGCCTGGAAGATCTTTTGTCGCATTTACTTCTGGTGCTAAGCTTTGCGGTAAACCTTTTCATAAAACTGAGCCTCCTTGGAAAATCATCTCCGGGCATGCGCCAGGTTTTCTTGACTTTAGAAGGCTGAGGCGTATGCCTAGCTAATCCTTCCCCGATCATTCTGTCACAGCAGGTGCTGACATTTAACTTCACACAAATTACGTAAAAATGGTGTACTCTATTGCTGAGAGGGTGGCAGTTATTTGCATTTATACCAGGCGTGTAGCGCAGTGCCTAGCGCGCTCACTTCATAGTCCGGTGGTATCGGGTTCGAACCCCGGTGTGTTCTTTCTGAATTTAGTTTTCTGTAGTTTCTCAAATTCCACGGCAAATGCGGAAAGATAACATCTTAAGTCGGTCTACAGCTGCAGGCGTTTAATAACTCATGGCCAGCCAACGCCTCCCCTCCTGTAAGTGGCGCAAGCTGTTGGGGGATGCTAAGACATAAATTATTATTATTTAGGTTGCTGAGCAATGCGTTCGCCGCAGTGCAAGAATTTTTAATCAAAGGCATCCAGGAAGGATATGGATCATAAGTACTTTCGCGAACTTGTACGAAAATTTGAAAAAATTGGATCAGTAGTCTATACGATAAAGCGTGTAAATAGGATAGTACATAAGGTGGTGAGGATCGAAGTACTTGGATATTTTACTACATCCCTGGACTTTCTTGCTCGTCGGTACGCAAAGTGACAAAGATGATTATTGCATATTCAAATTTCGTAAAAAATATTTGTGTTTGACATGTGAACAAACATAAAAAAATTCCGATATTATGAGAGAGAAACATACCCAGAAGCCTCAACAAATCAATGTTTGGGCAAGAAATACTATGTGATACTGGTGATGCTTATTTGAATATGTTGGAGAACATAATCTATCCTCCAATTACTGAGGAAATTGCAAGCTAGCTTGATGCAGAAGGTAACCAAATAGTCTATGAACATTAATTCTTCTTTCAGCACGACGGTGCTCCTCCGCATTATGCTGCAAATGTTCGTAACTGGCTTAATCAAAGATATGCAAATTACTAGATTGGTAGATCTTAAACGATTGAGTGCCATGCGTGATCACAAGCCATTATTTTTCTTCTGTGGGGTCGCTTAAAATCACTAGTTTATAAGATACAATCAATAGATTTAAATCATTGACGTCAACGAATTATTGACGCGTGTAGAAATATTTCAAATACTTCTACATAACTTTTGGAAAAGTGAGACAAAAATTTGAAAACCGGTTTTACTTCTACGCGGAGGCCTCGGAAGGTGCTTATTTTGAGCAGATATTGTGAATATTTCTATTTTTTAATGGTACTATCTTTCCTTTTTTAATTGTTATTGTCACCTTAAAAATTTAATGACTCACTAAAGGAAAACTAATCATTTTTCGCTGATGAATTAAAGAAAAAGTGAACAAGTGATACAGCACCGTAATCGTAATAAAATAAGCTTTCATTTGAGGAATTTCACGATGAGTCATTCCATTTAAAATTTGTGAGAGAGCACTCGTGGGACCGCAGTTATAAAAATCAAAAATGTAATTCATGTGTTTTACTGTTTTCCCCTTAGAGGTAGACACGCTTTTGATTTTTTTCTGACACAAACCCCTCTTAAAAAATTATATTTACGGACTTTATTTTTGTTATTTTAGAAGATGATGGAAAAATTGAAGCGTTGGAAACCTTAGGTGTCTTATGTCAAGTAGTTGTTTTTGTTAGATTTGTACTGTATTTATATTATTTAACTAAGTTAAAAGATTAAGTACTTTGTTCACGTTATTTTTTCAGTTTGATAAGTGTATTGTTTAAAGTTGCTGTTTGAGTGTTGGTTATTTTTTTGAGTGTATTAGATCGCTAGATCAAAATTTAACAATTTAGTTTATAAAAGAGGGATCGAGCACGTCATTTAAGCAATTATGAATATGTTAAAGCTTCAACTTTGCTGGAAAAGGGAAAACTTTGCCGGAAGAGGGAAAAACTATGCGTTATGTAGCCAATTTATTAGGTGTTCGTAATTCAACAATTAGTCGAATGGATAGAAGATTTAAGGCCAGAGCAAGAAAAGCGCTACAAGCCAAAATGATGATGATCAACTCGAAACTTTAACCGTCAGAAGAAGGTTAAACGAAGCCGGATTGGTTAGTAGAATGCCTGCAACTGTACCACTACTTGCTGCAGATAACAGAAGATTCGCTAGGGATCATGTGCAGTTGACTACCGTTGACTACAAGAGAGTTTTGTACACAGATAAAACTAAAGTGAGCCTAAAATCCCCAGATTGTCGTGATAGAGTATGGCTTCAAGGGAGCCATTTGGTGGTCGTTCGAAAATGTTTTGGGGTGGAATTAGTTTTGAGACACGCATAGAATTGGTTTCAACAGGTCCGGAGGCTATGAATACAGAAAACATTATTCAAGACACCCGTTTGCGTCATTTATAGGGGATACCTTTATTTTCATGCAAGATAATGCAAGGCCTCATAGCGCAAGGACTGTGTTGGATTACTTGTATGAAGTCAACATTCAAATCTTGGAGTGGCCGCTGCGCAGTCCTGACTTAAATCCGATAGAGCATCTTTGGAATGTTGTGAAACGATAAGTTCAACGTCAAGTATCTGCCTCAATGAGCCTGCAAGAGCTGGAGCGTGTTGTCCTCTTAGAAGAGGAAAACATTCTCCGAGAAACCATCCTGAACTTAATAACAAACTTCCCCCGACGCAAGCGGATATAAGAGCTCAAGGAGGCGTTACGAAGTATTAGTCTTCATTTTCTATGGTTAGTTTGAACACTTTAGTTTGCAAAGCTAAGGAAATTTTTATAATTTTTAAGTTTTTGTACCTGATCACCAAAGTTTTGTATTGCTTCAAACTTTAATTAGAAATTGTAAAAAATGTTCTGCGACGCAATATTGCTTAATTATCCTTATGTATACGTTCCTAACGATAAATTTAAATAATGAGTGCAATAATATAATATTAAAAAAATAATGAAAATATATCAAAATTTTATTTAAAAAAAGGTAGGATAGAGCAGAATATTTAGAGGTGGGAGCAAGGAGTACTAAAAAATACAGTGTGGATTCTAATTTTAATATACGAGATGATCAATATATCACTTTTATTTCTATTGTAATCTTAACGTAATACACTTCTTAAAACTGTGTTTTAAGGAGGCGACAATGTCTAATAAAAGAAAATTCACGTTTACTGGGGCGATATGAAACGATAACATTGTTGTATGAAGCGTTTCCTACCTGCTCTTCGTTCCGGTCTGGAAGATATTTTCGGTTATATTATCTCGTCTCTCGCCACTTTACTCGACGATGCACGGCAACAAGGAGTACTGCTGCAGGTATATTATATATACACGGCAATGTTATCGCTACCGGTCTACAGCATCATAATATGTTCCTAGTGTCGGCGAAGTAGATACTACTTTCGCCTTTAGAGGTGCTTTCCCCTAACACTAGCTCCTTGCTTATTCTCAACTAAATTCGGGTTTATAAATTAATCCAAGCATTGCGGAAAAGGGTTGCTAAGAAAACCGGAGCCGACTTATTTTTATCTCGGGCCGCTTTACTCAAGGAGGTCATAATCGTAAAGCTGTTAGTCTATCTCTGGGCGTTCGCCCGCTTTCCATAGGATAACACGTTAAGTTAACGCTAATGCGCTGGAGTTGGCTTCGAGATTTCGCGTTATTTTTTTTTTCTTGCGAACTCGTTCTACTTGGTTAGGGAATTAAATCAGCGCGAGCTATGCAATAAATATTTCAGAAAATTTGTTTTGCATTGTACACAACATTCAAGAAATAAGTTATTTAAGCAAAAAAT
>SMLS01073485.1:0-16879 GCA_004785975.1 Popillia japonica | reverse complement strand
ATAAATCTGCCAATAAATCCTTTAAGGTAGGTTTTGACTTCAATATCTTTGCAGATATACAAAAAAGTGAGATATGGCCCAATAACGTTGTTGTTAAGAGATTTCGGTTTTTTCGACGACAAACAAAAAACCAGTAATAATGTTTTAATGAATTTGAATGTACAATCTATTAGAAATAAAGTTGACCTTCTCGAAATCGAATTAAATAATTATTCTGTGGATGTTGCCTGCATAACAGAGCATTGGTTAAAAGAAACGGTAAATATGAAATACACGATACGTAATTACGAAATTGCAACTGCATTCTGTCGGAAACAACGCATACATGGTGGTGCATTGGTTCTTGTAAAAAAAAATATTGAATATGAAGTTCTGTTCGAACTTAACGACATGTCTATTGAGATAGATATTGAAATTGCTGCAATAAGGCTAACTAAGACTAACGTTGTGGTAGTCTCTCTATATAGATCTCCAGACGGAAATATTGAGGTATTTTTAAATGTCTTAACTGATTTATTAACTTATACCATCCAGTATAACGCCAGAATGTTTGTTGCAGGTGACTTTAACATTAATTTGTTGAATAAAACAATAGATCGAGACTACATGATTGATTTATTTCAATCATTTGACTTTAGGGCAACAACAACAGAAGCTACTAGAATAACACCAACGGGTGAAACGTGCATAGATTATATATTCACAAATCTAAGCGAAACCGAATATCAGGCAAATACTGTAAATCTTCATATGGCTGATCACCTGGCTTAAATTCTTGTATATCGAAGTAGTAAAGAAACTGTAAGCGATGAATTTAAATATACTAGAACTTTTAGTGATAGCAACATTCAAGAGTTTACATTTAAAATTGATTCCTGCTGTTGGCAAGATGTTTTCTTTGGTAAATCTACTACTGAAATGTGTTCTATTTTTTTTGGGAAAATTAAGCAATACTTCGATGAATGCTTTCCTAAAAGAAAAATCATGGCATACAAAAATAAATCACGCAAAATATCTGAACGTGTTAGTAATTTGAGGAATAGTTTAGACGCGTGGGCAACAGTTGCAAAAGTCACTAAACATCCTGCTGTGTATGAGGAATATTATCAACGTAAAACAAAATACAAAATAGAATTAAATAATGAGATAAAGCAAAAGTATATGGAAGATATTGAGAAGTCTCAAAATAAACAGAAGGCTACATGGAAAATAATTAACCAAGTAACAGGAAAGCATTCTAAAAAGTCGTGTAATTTATCAATATCCCCTGATGAGATGAATCAACTGTTTATTGACCAAGGTAAAATATCGGTGCAATCAAATATAGATCCACTTGAATTGCTTTCCAACATGAAGAAAGGAGTCGAAAATTCTTGCAGCTTAAGTCCGATGACTTGTGATGAACTAAGAGATGTAATCTCAAAGTTAAAATCGAAAAGCACGGAAGACCACTATGGATTTTCTACTAAATTCCTTAAGATAATTGCGTTAAGTATTGTTGAGCCGTTGACGACTATTATAAATAATTGCTTCGTTGACGGCATATTTCCTGATGAATTAAAAGTTGCTAGAGTATTGCCCATATATAAAAAAGGAAGTACCACTAATCCTGATAACTACAGACCCGTATCCATTCTACCGGGATTTTCGAAAATATTTGAGACTGTAATCCTAAGTAGATTGATTAGCTTTTTAGATAAAAACGAAATCATCACACCAGCTCAACACGGATTTCGTAAAGATAAATCCACGTCTACTGCCTTGGCAGAAGTAATTAATGCAGTATCAGCTGCAATAGATGACGGAGACAGTGTACGACTAATTTGTTGCGATCTAAGTCGAGCATTTGACACTGTGGATCACAAGTTATTACTGCATAAACTCTTTTACTATGGAATTCGTGGAAATGTGTATCAGCTGTTGGATTCCTACCTGACAAATAGACGTCAATATGTCGAAATACAAGCCCGTCAATCTACAGCTGTTGCAATACAACGCGGTGTTCCTCAGGGGTCCATATTGGGTCCACTTTTATTCGTCATATACATTAATGACTTGGTGGCGAACGTAACGGCAGACACAATCTGTCTATACGCAGACGATACTTCGTTAATAACCAGAGCAGGAACCAAAGAAGTAATGCTGAAAAAGACTCAAGATATAATGAATAAAGCCGAAGACTGGTATGCCTCAAATAAACTGAAGCTAAATGTGAATAAAACCCAACAGCTGGATTTCCTACTCCATAGAGGAGAAACTAACAACAACGTTAAGATACTGGGTCTCTATGTCGATAGCAAACTCACATGGTCATCTCATATTAATGAATTAGCAACAAAACTAGCTGCTGCTGTATATAGTGTACTGAGAATCAGAGATGTATCTACTCATAAGGCTGCAAAACTGACCTACTTCGCGAACTTTCACAGTGTGGCTACGTACGGTATTCAGTTTTTGGGTATGTCATCAGAAGTTAGACGCATCTTCATCATTCAGAAACGTGCCATTAGAGTGTTATGCAAATTAAGAAAAACAGAATCATGTAAGCAAGCCTTCATTAAAGAAGGAATACTTACCTTGGCTAGTGTATATATACTTACTACAGTCAAACATATACATAAACATCAAGACCATCTTGACCGAAATAATGCCATACACAGTTATGATACACGTCTAAAGACACACCTGCGAATACCGTATCATAGAGTACAAGCTACGCAAAAGTCTGCTGAGTACTGGGGCATTAAAATGTATAATAAGTTACCTGACGATATGAAATGTCTCACAAATAATAAATTCGGTAAACAGTTAAAAGTGTACCTACTAAATAAAGCTTTTTATAGTGTTGACGAATATATGAATGCTAGTATTATATAAATTTGTTTCTATGTATGTTTGTTTGTTATATAATTCTTATAGTTGTTTTACACCTGTATGTTGTGTTTCACTATATATTTACATATCATGTTTATACATATTATATACAACGTGACGTTTTATTGTAATTTTTTATTGCAGTAAATATAACACTATTATTATTATTATTATTATTATTAATGTTTGGGGGGGGAATTATTGACGATTTTGTCATTGGACCTTATTTTTTTACGGATGTTTAAACGGACAAAATTTTTTAAGATTCTTAAAACGCAATTTGTGGCTTCTTCTACATCATCTGCCACTCCGCCTGCGGCAAAATATGTGGATTCAATTGGACGGCGCGCCAGCTCACTATTCTGTTATTGTGACAAATTATCTAAATAGAAAGTTTCCAGAAAAATGGATAGGAAGGGGTGGTTTTGCCGAGTGACCTCCAAGATCTCCTGATTTAACTCCAATGGATTTCTTTAAATGGGGTTATATAAAAAATATCGTCTACAGTAGTGAGTATTGAACAGGATGGACAGCATATTGAGCACCTGATGTAATAAAAAGTATACTATAATCTAATAATTGTTGTTATTTTTGCTGTTGCCAATTTCTATTGTGTGATTTTATTTGTTGTTTTATTATAACACGATCATATTTGTTTTCTTTATTCATTTGTATTATTAGATTGTTTTACGGTTATTCTATTCCTATTTATGATGTCAATAGATTAAATATATTTTAACTGCCTTAAGTGACAAAAACTTCTTGGCTCTACAAAAAATTCAAAACATTTAAGAAATTGCATATTACATCAATATTTTAACATTTAGGTATAGGGAATGCGACAGTAGTTTGAAAGATAACTAAAGTGACATTCTGAAAAATAATATAATACAGGGTTTTCCATTTACGATAATCAAGTTAATGGGGTTTACAGGTACTCATAAAAGAACGTCATATTCTGCACACCTTGTAAACCGTTCAAGTGTACTAAGTACAGTAATCGATAAGGTCATTATCCCATTATTTCAGATTACAATACGTTTATTTTAAATCAATGCATGTCGAAATTAAACAACCTTTTCAAAAATATTGCATTTGACAAAAAATCAAAATATCTTAGAAACTGTGATAGTTACATATAGGGAACCTTTATCAAAGTTGGTCTTATTTTTTGCATAGAATTCAAAATTGCTGCCTATATATGGTGTTCCATAAGCAAAACATAACTTTGATGTGTCACACTTTTTTGGGACACCGTATATACTAAAAAATATTTTTAGATTGTAGCCACTATGGATCTGCATAATATTGCTTTAAAAGTTCTTATAAAAATGTTACCGTTTAGACACAGAAGACCGTCCCTTTACCGGTGAAACACCTTGTATATTATAAAACTCGTACAATTTTAGATTCGCTCGGCTACGCGACGCTCCGCCTCGCAAATGTAAAATTGTACTTGTCGAAAAGAGACATTTTTAATCCTAATACAACAACCTACTATAACCAAATATTTACTCATTTAGCTGTAAACATGACCGGCAATAAACCAATCGTAAGCCTATATTTTGGCGGGCTATTTTCGATTAGGTCCTCTTATTAAAAAACAAGATAGAAGGCAATTTATTAATTTTTTCAATACCGTGTAACTGGCTAGTTGCGTTTTTTAGTTTTCAAATCATTTAAAAATAAATAATGCAATAACTAAAGAAGATATATTTATTTAACAAACCAACATCAGAACGTTAGAAACCTATCACTACTTTATAGGCGCACCATTTGCTGCAACTATACTTTCAAGTCCATGTCTCATAGACAAAATTAAAGAATGCATATCGTAATTATTTTTTAACTTTTGCCATGCTTTTTGTATACATCCTCACAAATCTTGTGCATTTCTTGGCCGGAAATTTCGATTATTGCTGATGGCAGCATGTCGTTCTCTAATATCTGTAAATAGTTTCGTTAATTCTGCATCGTGAACCATGGACTATTTACGCTTATCCATGCCCACACATTAACGTGCATTAACAGAAAACCGACCATTTTGCATGACAGGTTGGATACCTATAGTTTTCGGAAAATCATCAGCAACTTATGTATGTATTCCTCTAGTTGTAACTTATCGTGTCTGAGAAAATAAATTTATTATTATTATTATTATTATTATTATTATTATTATTATTATTATTATTATTATTATTATTATTATTATTATTATTAATTAAACCTGTCAAATATGTAATAATTCAGAATTTTGGAAAAGCCAAATATTAACTGAATTGACTTATAACTTTTCACGTACTTCCTAAAGATCTACAGATACGTCAAAATATTTTTAACTTGAACTTGAACTGTGTTATCAAACCGTTTTTACTGAAAGTGGTGCATAATTCTATATGTTCTATTTCATTGCGAAGATCTTCCAATTACTTATTAGATAATACATTTAACTGGAAAGTTGATATATACGTATGTATGTATATATAACTTATTGAGGGTAATTTTGGTCACATCTTGTTCTGTTTCTTCGGTTATTTGCATGAATTGCTCAACTGCGATTTTCTGTAGAATTAATACACACACATAACTTTTGCTAAATCGTCAATATGGTTTCTTCTATCAGGATATGTTGGGCAAAGAAAATGAGAAAATGATGAAATGTTGGTATGATATTTGGTGTAATTTTTTGTTTAGACAGTGCTCGGAAAATAATACAACAATCTCATGCATAAAGTACTTAATATATTTTTGAATGTGCTTTACAAATAATGGCGTTTATTAAAGGCAAAATTCAAATCAGACGAAAACAGGCATTTTTAAAACATTACTTTTTTTTATTATTCCTCCAACTTGGTATCGAGCCAATCTTCATTGAAGGGTACAGAACTATATAGGGCAAACTTGCCACATTCTACAGGCGTTGAATGCACTACACCAACAACTTCTCCATTGTAAAGCATTGGACTACCAGCTTCACCCTGGAAATAAAGGAAAATAACGTATTATTACTACTAGATATCTTTTCATGATACTTTACATGATAATTATCATTTAACAAAATATGGAAGAAATAATACTCAACCTGAATAGAGAGAGTTAAAACACAAGAGACTCATTTCTAGGAAAATATCATGGGATGTTGATAAGAACAGCACACACCTATATCTGTTAAAAATGTCACTACTGGGTTACCTAGAAGAAGGTGTATGCTGCTCCAGAAATTGTTTTAAAAGAAAATGGTATATAATTTCAGCGCTAGTTACTGTTCATATTCAATTCCCAATGTTTTGAGCAAGAAATTCGAGATACACAAATTTAATATTTTAAATTGAACTTACATGGCAAGTAATTTTATTATCTCCTGAAACTCCAATAACGCCTGACATTTCAAATTCTACACGCACGGTAGCAGCTTTTAAGTCTTTCGAACCATCATAGGTGCATACTCTTCCTGATAATACACATTCCGTCAAACCAAATCCGACAATAACTACCTCTTCGTTATAACCAGGACTTATGTGGCCCAATTTTGCTGGTTGAACTGTCTCACTGAATGTTATGTCTCTGTCCAATACAATTAAACCCACATCGTAGGCATTATCGTTAATAGAGTTATATAATGAATTCCTGAATAGATTTTTCGCATTATATGGTGTAGCACTGCCTAACTGATTTGTATGATCGACGCCTGTATAAACTGTAACGATGATTGCTTGATCAATACAATGGGTTGCTGTCAGTACCATATTCGATTTAATTATGGTTCCGGCACAGGTAGTCGTTCGGAAACCCATATTAAGTTCAACTATGGCCAGGAAAACGTAGAACGGATAATCCTGTATCTTAGTTACGTCTTTTTTTATTTCTGGCGGTGGTTGTTCAGCAGCTGAAAATGCAATACTTATAGATAGAATTTTTTATAGTGTTGCTTTATGACAATTGTTTTTTTCACATAAATTATTGAATTTTAATTGGTGCGTATTACTTTCAATCTATAATATTTAATAGTTATGAAAATCGAATTCTCCTCAATCAAATTTGCATCCTGTATTAGCGAGTTTGAAAGATTTAATTAGGTTGCTGAAGTAGAACTATTTAGCACAATTAACTCTATTGAAACATTATTTTATTAATTAGGAAATAGTTTAGACTTGGGAAATTGTAATGTATTTATAAAGCTCTTTTTATAAAGTGAAAAACGCCTATTATATTTCATGTTTTTCTGCCATTTTTCCACTTATAGGTCAATTAAAACACTATTAATTTGATTAAAGATCAATTTATTCCACAACCTCTACAGTTTATTAGGTTTTCGTTACAACTTTATCAGTGGAAGAAATTGACATTTAATTTGTTTCAAATATTTATAATAAACAACTACCCAGGCCTATCAACAAAATGATCTAAAGACAAAGAAATTCAATGGTATTTAGGATTATGTGTAAAATATCGCAAACAATTTAAAATATTTATGACTTGTAAATTTATGATCATGAGTTCATAAGTTCTTGACTAGATTGTTTTGCTATGTTTTCCCTAGTGCTCGAACAGAATTGTTATAGCTAGACAAAAAATACAGTAATATAAGGATCATTATTCTTATGATTATAAATTTATAATTCATAAATATTTTAAATTTTTTGCGGTATTGCAAGCATAATCCTATATATCATTGAATTTTTTCGTCTTTCTATAATTATTGTTGATATGCATAGCTAGTTGTTTCTTATAATTATTTGACAGGAATTAAATGTCAATTTATTCCACTGACGAGAATTCTGGAATAAATTGATCAACTGCTTTTAAACTTTAACTTATCTGTATTAAATGTCCAAATAGCCATATTTTATTTTCTGTTTATAGTTTATAGTTTTTAGTAGTAATTCCAGTTGATAACGATAAAATGCAAATAAAAAAACAACTTCAATTGAATTTATTCTGTTAATAATACCTAGTTCCTGTATTGAAGTTTCAATCCATTCTTTGTTGAAGACTACTGACGTGTAATACGACCCTAACGCACAACCGATACCCGATGCATGTGATACACCAACAACTTTTCCATTGTAAACCATTGGACCACCAGAGTCGCCCTAGAAAGCAATAACGATCATTACTATCAATCAATAAACACTACTGGCTACCTTTTCATTACATTTTTAACAGAAAAATTAACACATAGTGGCGGAGTAAGCGCAGATACCGATCGACAAGGTTGGCTAATTCTGGTCTAAAACCGTACCGGCCTGCTACTGGGGCAGTATTAACGGGTGCCTATCGAAGACCTTGATTAGAATTTCCTCAAAGGCACTCCCATGGGAAATTGAAAACTGGAGACACGTTTTTGGAGAAGACAAGGTGGACGATTTGTACAGTGTGCCATGCGAGAAGAGGAAACGTTTGATGGCGGATCAGTTATGGTGTGGCATAACTCTTGATGACCGTACAATCATTTACATATGTCATAAATAGGGGAACAATGACTGCCATAAGACATAGGGATGATGTGATAGTTCCAACTGTTGAATCGTTTGGTGCTCTATATGAACCGGAATATGTATTCATGCATGATAATGCTCGGCCACACATTGCTAACATCGTAAGGCAAGAGTTGGTTGCCGCCAATATCAGTGTTTTAGAGTGGCCAGATCTTAGACTCATTGAATATCTCCTAGGACATTATATAAGAACTGTCAATGAGAAGCAAGAAATTTGGGCAGCAGTTCCTCGAGAAAAAATTGGTTCACTAATTCGAAGTATGCCTGAAAGAATGATGGCTTGAATGAACTTATTGGTAGCGCTTCGGGTGCAAGCAGAACAAAGCCAGTGTTCTGTCTGTTGAGCATGTAATTTGAAACAGTCAGCAGTAGTATTTAATCAACGATTTTAGAAGAAATGAAGCCAAAAACCTTGAATTTTATGGAATGTAGGGATTATGCTTTAAGGACATGTAATCAATTCGCAATCAAACTTCAATTCTTGACTAACTTCAATTATTCTTCCCACTAATCGAATAATTCACTGCGAATTTGTGGAGAATCTTAATAGCTCCCAGGAAGTTGTATCCTGCTCAAGAATTAAAAGCGGGCAATTTTGTTTTAATACAAACCTACCTGGCACGAATTTTCATCATTATCTCCTGTAGCGCCAATAACCCCTGGCGCTCTTTCTGTTACATGCAGAGTAGCAAATCTTAATTGATTTGAGGCATCCTCGGTACATTCTCCATTAGGTTTCTTCTTGAGACATTCTGTCCTACCAAATCCAATAATAACTACGTCTTCGTTATACCAAGGATCTGTTTCACTCAATGTTGCTATTTGAACTTTTTCTCCCAATGTTATATCTCTGTCCAACTTAATTAAAGCCACATCATAGGCATGATCATTAACATTATTATATAGTTTATGTAATCTAGTTCCAGTTGAAGTATATTTCGTTGCATTCTCAAATTGATTTCTATGATCGACGCCGGTATAAACAGTAATTGTATCAAAATGATCGATACAATGGGTTGCTGTTAGTATGATGTTTGGGCGAATTATTGTTCCACCACAGCCACCAGTACTCTTCATCATACCCATAATAGTAGTCGTTTCCACGTAAACATAGAACGGATAGTCTCCTATCTCCGCTGGTTCTCCGTTTATTACCGAGGTCGGCCGATCAGTAACTGAAATTACACACTTTTATAGATCTGTTAATTCAAGTGAAGCTGCTTCACTACAGAATTTCTTTTTTTGCATCATGTCAATGTTTTGATGAAGAATATAATATTCTTAGCTAGAAACTAGAAGTTAGAAAGAATTGGATGTGTGAACATTACAAATTACACAGACCTGGGTTAGTAAAATTGTCTGGATTTTGTACAGTGACTTACAAATATAGATATAGATTTTTTGTTGCTGAAAATAGGAACATTATTTAAAAAATTCCATCACGTAAGGTTTTTTTACAATCTGGGGTTTTGTGACCTATCTGCATGTGTTACTCTTTTTGTAAAGGACAATTTTGTTAAACCGTTGTTTAAATAAACTATTACATTTTTTTTTACTTACGATGATGCAAGAAGTTGATATTCAGAATAAATATACATTAGATTTATGATAAAGGAGTTACAAATAGAAATGAAATTGAGCATGTCGCAAGTCTGTTCGCTTTGGAGTGCTTATGGTTTGGAAAGAACCGATCAATCATAGCGATAATTGTTATTTTTGTTCGTGTGTAGTACATGGATTCAATTTAAAAAACAAGAAGGATATCGTTTGCCCAAGCCTTCGATCCGCCACACGTCCTATACCTCATGGACCAGAAGTACCTCTTCCTTCACTACCAGATACATTAGATGATGTATCTGATGATGAAATAGTTTCACGTACATGTGCAAGTGAACTGGATGAGGAAAGTGATTACTATGATACTGGAAGTGAGCCAAAACTGTTCGACCAATCTGTTTTAAATGATTTGGTGAGGGACTTGCACCTTCCTAAGGACTCAGCTAAGCTTTTAGGTTCAAGGTTGAAATAAAAAAAAAATTGTTAGCACCTAGCACAATATTTTATTGGTTTAGCGACAGAGAAAAAGAGTTTGCTCAATATTATTCCGAAGAAGATGCACTAGTTTTCTGTAATGATGTACCCGGGCTCATGGAACAATTCCACATAGAATATAATGTTTCTCAATGGAGACTCTTTATTGACTCGTCAAAAAGGAGGCTTAAGGCCGTTCTTCTACACAATGGAAGTAAATATGCTTCTGTACCAGCGAGACATTCAGTTCATTTAAAAGAGTGTTATGAAAATTTTGAGCTTCTTATAATTAAAATTCGTTACAAGGATCAAGGCTGGACAATTTGTGGTGATTTGAAAGTTCTTTGTTTGTTACTTGGACAACAAAGCGGTTATACTAAATATCCTTGTTTTTTGTGTGAGTGAGATAGTCGTGATAGAAAGCACCACTATTGTTAAAAGATATGGCCAACAAGACAAATCTTACAACGTGGAATGAAAAACATTCAAAAACGTAGACGTTTTTGTAGTACGATGACGATGTTAGTAGACCCGAGCAGAGTTTTGCTTCCTCCATTATATATAAAACTAGGGTTAATGAAACAATTTGTGAAGACATTAAAAAAGATGGAGAGTGCTTCAAGTATCTTTGCAGCCCGTTTCCTCGTTTGTCAGAAGCAAAGATAAAGGAGGATGTTTTTGTTGGGCCGAATATAAGAAAACTTATGAAAGATGAAAATTTTAAATCTAAAATGGAGGAAGCAGAAAAACAAGCATGGATAGCCTTCAAAAATGTGGTTACAAATTTTCTTGGCAACAAAAAATACGAAGATAAAAGATAAAAATATTGTGCAAAATATGTTAGAAAAATCTAAAACCTTAGGCTGTAACATGAGCTTGAAGGTGCATTTTGCAGATTCGCATCTCGACTACTTCCCTGAAAATCTTGGTGCAGTAAGTGAGGAGCAGGGAGAAAGGTTCGACCAAGACCTAAAAGAGATGGAGAGAAGATACCAAGGAAGATGGAATATAAGCATGATAACAGATTATTGTTGGATGTTAAATGGGATGCTCCACTACGAGATTACAGAAAAGAAAGCACAAAAGGGAGTATGAAAGGACAAAGGAAAAGATATTATAAAGGCTTGTAAAGACATAAATAGTATTTTACTGTTTTTTTTTTTTCATTAGATTTAATGATATTTGTAAGTAATTTTGTTTTTATATCCTTTGTAAATAAATTCAAAATGTAACTAAAAATATAATTTGAAGCCTTTTTGTGAAAAATCCTTACGTGATGGAGAAAAATAGAGTTCATATTTGGATTCAGCGCCCAAAAACACATAAGAATCAGCTATCAAATTTAAAACAATTTTTAAAAAGTTAAAGAACGCAGGCCTGTGGTATTAACAAAAAATTATTAAATGTATTAATAGCATCACAAAATTCATGAAGTGTGGGAGACATACTAATAACATTTCTTCTGATGATGGTTCAGATTTGCTTTGTTTTATTATGAGCAAAAAAAAAGCAAATCTATTATTTCTTCTGTGTTTCTTTCTGTGTTTTTTTTTTACATGTCTAACTAACTTCATTTTTAAGCTGATTTTTACTAGCTGTGGATTTTATATAATCTGGCAATCGGTTATAGATTATAATCGCCTGATATATGGAACTCTGATAACTGGACTCATAAAATTTAGGTTTATGGGAAGCAGTGGCGGCTTGTCCATAGGGTCATTTGGTCAATGACCTCCCAAAAATTTTGACAATATATAAAGAAATATTAATTATTACGTGTTTTATTAAAATAGGTAATTTCCTCGCAAAAGTCGCAAATATACTTAACTTAAAAACTTAAAATTTATCCGCCGTTCCTCGTATTCCAACCTCCTGAACATTGGGCTGGCGGTGCGAATTGACCTCGTCGTATTAAAGCTACGCGGAAATATCCGAAGAACTCCCAGCGCCCGAACCGACCCGAACGTACGAAGTATATAATCTAGTTTGGGTCATAAGCCCACTATTTGAAATCGAATTTAGATTAATTTCCGATGAAATGTTAGATGGCAGCACAAGTGCGTAGTTGGAAAAGTAGTTTTCGGATTTACCTGTAGTTCCTGTGTTTATAATTTATAACACTAAACATGTGTTTTAACCTTGTTTTAACAACCTTCTTTTAGCAAAGTTTGTCGAAAGTGCGAGTGTGTTTATAGCGATTTGTTTGTGATCTTTATTGAATCTACCAGATTTTCATTAGATTTTTTTTTTCGTTTGAGTTTAGGTATTTTACTTTTCTTTTAATTCGATTTAGTTTAGTGTACATTTAGAAAGAAAATAATAAGCAAAGTAATATCTGCATTTTTTTTCGTCAGTGAATATATGCGATTTTAACGAATGTGTTATTCAACACTTTTCCACTGCTAAAGAACGAAGAATGGACCTCCAGTTTAAGACTATTTAAAGCGGAATTTAAAGGTAAAATATTTATATTTTTTAAGTATGCCTATTTTTTAAATTTATTTTTGACCTCCCAGTATAATTGACCACGAGCCGCCACTGATGGGAAGGAATGCTTAGATTATGGCAGCCCCTCGTCGTCATGCCACTAGACACGTCACAGTTTCTTACAAATGCGCTTTCATTGATTTTATAAAACATCAGAATTTTCTGAATAAAGATACCAGCCAACGGCAAAATACCGAGGATCCCAAAGAAAGCGCGACACGAGTCTCTAATCTTTTTTGCAATATAATTACTTTCTTTACAGATGAGGTGCAACCTCAGAAAATAGCACCATAGCGCAATCTGGATTCAACATACTTATAATAAAATAACTTTATTGACTGCAAACTCACACTATTTAGCTCGAGGCGATCGAACAGCGTATAATGCCAAGCATAGTTTATATTGGACCGCTTCATAGTGTTGCTTAAACTTAAGCCGCCGATCAACAGACAGACCTATACCGGAAACGGCGATTAGGTGCAGTAGCAACCCTGTTCGTGCATTAGATCATCAAATCGTCATACCGCAAATAACGCATAGCATTGGTTGATCGACGAGTCCGCTTACAATAGTAGAATTAATGTGATTTATTTACATTCTGTCACCCTTGTTTTGATTGTTATTCTCGATATTTCATTTTATTATCTTTAATATTATGTTAGTCTTAATATTTTATTAATCAGTTTTCATAAAGGCGTTTTCTAAACCTCGTTTTTATAAACACACAAGTAAATTCACAAAATTGTGTTAAAATATTCGATAGAATTCGCACATTTTTCTTTGCAAGGTACTTTCCTTTTCTGAATATGGAAAATGCATGTCCTATAAGAAGAGAATTGCAAATCATTTTTCGGTGGAAACCAAAATACGGATTTTGAATATATTTAAGACCTGTTAAGAGCAGCCTAGCAGTTTGAAAGTAAAAAATTGTTGAAATGATAGGAGAGTAGCAGGTACACATGTTCATCTTATTACAAAGTAGCCAAGATTAACTTTTAATGGTGCTTTTTGTAGGTATTACAGAATGTAGTGTATACAGAGAAGAAATATGAACTCCAGCATGCGTGCGAGTCATTGACAAAGATGAAATTATTACTTGGAGAAGGAACTTCCTATGTATATCAAATTATGAAATATCGAGAGAATGGAACACCAATTTACTACTTGAATAAAACTTGGTTAAACGCAGGCTTTAAAAACCCGTCTGGCAAAAGAAGGAGGTTAATTATTACACATATTGGCTCACTCGGAGCATTTGCAGAAGACGGTTTACTTCTTGCCGAATCAAAGAGAAACAATATTGTATCAATAGAAGATCATTAACAATAGAAAAATGTTCTTTGAATAATTCAGAAACTAAGTTTTAACTTTATTTGGAGAGTTTCTAATTAGGTTATCCAAGAAGTTTCTTTTTATTTGTTCGACACGATTTCCATAGTTTAGGTTAGCTCCAGTGTACCTATCCAACAAAGCAGTATCGTTATGGTATTAGTACATTTCGTGCACCTCCCTGAACAGGTGTTTCAAGTCCTCAGTATACCAGGATCTTGTACGCTGTGGGCGTACCAAACATTTTTTGAGGGGAAAGCTCACGTTAAAATAATAAAGAAACAACTAATAGGAGGAATTAAAGACATTATCTGCATCTCGATATAAAAACTCAACTGCACCAATCGTCTCTATCTATTAGACTACCTGGCTACATATCCGATAATATATCAACAGTGCTAACATACGTAATTACAATCCAAAAAATGTTAATTTCTTTATAGAGATCTACAGAAGAACGCAAACTGTTAGAAACGAGTGGGTGGTCTTACTCAGTACAATAATTTACCCAGTGAAATAAAAAATAGCGGTAGTACAAATATTTTGCATCGATCAGAAAGGAGCATCAGACGAAACTTTGAAACTTGCCCAGTCAACACTCCATGCTCCTATAGAATTTATAATGTATGTATTTTACTTATGTATATCATATACGTCATCGGTTCAGAAATGGTCAGCTGTTGTAGAAGAAGAGAAAACAATGAAAAAAGAAAGAAAGAAGAAGATGCAAGGTACCTACTGGAAGTAGTGAGTCTGGAATACTGTTAAGATTTTTTCAGAATCCAGAAATAACTGCATATATAACAGGCGTTAACATGAAATTAATTGAACAATTTTTCATAATTTTACAAGCAGCCCACAAAAATTTGGTAAATATGCCCGTGAAACTGCTGAAACAACTGCCAAATTTTTGGATCGCTCCTGGTTAGAGATTCTCCACTGGTTTAGTTTCCGGTGGGCCACCATGTATAATAATAAATAATAATAATAATAATTTTTAATTGTACCAACACAAAACACACTGTAAAAAAAATAACAAAGAAGATATAAATTACAAAATCTAGGAAAAATATAGATCAAATAAAACCAAAAAAAAAAAAGGCACAGAGCGATGTTTGACCATATTACCCTGCACAAAAGAATAATACTATGATCTTAACACAACGAGATCATCATGAGCCAGCAAGACACAACCATACCCAAAGTTTAAGGAATATAAGTACATAAAATATACAACAAATTCTTCCAGAAAACTACTAATAATTACTGTTCTGAATTATCTGCAATTGTAATAATACCTTTAACCGTCTGTCTAAAACATTATACTGTTTAATAATGTTATAGGAAAATCCTCTTTCGAAAAATGCAGTTTTGTGAACTGGTGGAGTTAGGCATTTGCGTCAGTGAAAAGAGCTAGGGAAGCAAGATCTTCATTAATGTTTAGGGGGGTTTCGCTGTTTAATTGAAACGAATGAGAAATCTGCGTCTCATCAGCGTAACTATGTAATTTTCAAAAGTTTACAGCAGAATTTATGTTGTGTGAAGTGTATAATGTAAAAAGAAGCGGTCCCAAAATAGAACCCTGAGTAACCCCGCAGACAACTCCATGCAGTTCACATTCTTCATGTTGCAGTTTCACAATTGAAACCGGTTACTGAGGTAATTCGCAACCAGATCAACAGCCGTCGGAGCAAAGCCGAGATATTACAATATTGCACACATAATTTGGTGGTTAAATGTAAAGAAAAGTAAACTTTATTCCCAAAAGACCAAAAAACAAGGCATGGGGGTTGTCACATACAAGAAAGCGAAGAAAAGAAAAAAACTAAAACATGGCTTACAAAGATACCTTAACTAAATGACTAACTTAAATTAAATTCTAATTAACTATGAAAAGAAGATAAAGAAAAAGACACTATAAAAAAGATAATGGCAAATGCGAATAAAAAAGGCAGTAATTAAAAATCGGTAACAATTAATATGAATTCAAATGTTGAAATTACTTTCATAAGCGAAAAGCAAAAGTTGTTGCCAGAATGCAATATAAATATATAATACACCTAAGCGCATAAAATAAAAGTAATAGAAATAATGATTGTAATAACAATGTTAATAGTGAAAATAAAAATGAGTTAAGTACAATTGTATATATATATAGTTGATTAATTACACAGAAAATGGCATTCAAAGGTAAGGTAGTAATAGTAGAATGAAAATTAAGTATATCTAAATTTTAAAAATTCTTGAAAAGAGTAAAAACTTTTTAAGACTAAACGATTGCGGACTTGGCGTTTAAAGTGTATTCGAGGAAGCTTTTTTAGGTGCTTAGGAATTTTATTAAATACTTTAATTGCGAGAAATTGTGGAGACTGCTGACGTAATGTTAATCTAGATCTAGGGATAACCAAATCATCCTTATATCTAGTGTTATGATCATTTTGTCACTGTTAACTTGAAACCTATAACTATTATCATACGCGTCTAGCGCAAATTCCAGAATAAAGATTGAAGGAGTAGTTATAATTGAGGGGTTCTAGATTCATTTGCATAATCGATTGGTTATTGGTTCCTTCTAAGACGTTTTATTGGCGTCTTAAGACGTTTATTGGCGTCTTAACCCATTAACGCCTAGCGTTACCATATGGCAACGGTAAAGCAGT
>SMLS01073481.1:0-45246 GCA_004785975.1 Popillia japonica | reverse complement strand
TTCACTAGGAAGAGAAAACTTTCGGGCATGAAAGACATCCACCTGGATGCAACAGTGATCGAATGTAAAACAGAGGTCAAGTACCTAGGAGTAACACTAGATAAAAAACTTCTGTGGAACAAGCATATCGAATTGACTATGAATAAGGCAACAAGAGCCTTAATGATATGTCGGAACCTAGCAGGCAAAACTTGGGGCTGCAACCCAAGCATACTGCGATGGTTGTACATCAGTATAGTGAGACCTATGGTAACATACGGGGCGATAACCTGGTTCCCAAAGGTCACACAAGTAACAATCAAGAATACTCTTGATAAGCTGCAACGGTTGGCATGTGTGTGCATTACTGGCGCCATGAGAACATGCCCAACCGCGGCCTTGGAGGTCATATTAGATCTTACGCCCCTACACATGGTAGTGGAGGGAGTTGCGCATAGGGCATTGTACCGTCTGTCCAGAGCGGGGTCTGGTGGGGCTGAGATGCAAAGCCAGAGAGCTGGCTCATCTCTGGCGGGGCTCTCCGCACTTTTCAGCCTACCGCAGGACGAAATGGTTAGGAAATATAGCTTCGAGAAGAACTTTCTCACGAAGCTAAGCAATAAGGTAGAATGGGAAGGAGAACAATGCACCTACTCCCTAAAAGCAAATACCATTAAATGGTATACGGACGGTTCCAAGACTGACAAAGGAACAGGTGCAGGAGTATTTGGGCCAGGAATAAAATACTTAGAGCCAATGGGAACTTACCCCAGCGTCTTCCAGGCAGAGATTAATGCCATTGGAAGATGCGCTCAATTGAATCTTGATAGGAGCTATCGGAAACAAAGCATTGCAATTTTCTCCGACAGTCAAGCCATAATGGCGCTGGGTTCTAACACCATCAGATCAAAATTAGTCTGGGAATGCTTAGAGAAACTGAACCATCTAAGAGAGAACAGAGTTGTATTATGCTGGGTTCCAGGACACACTGGAATCAGTGGCAACGAGAAAGCTAATTCATTAGCAAAGAAGGCCGCCACTACATCATTTATGGGACCGGAACCATTTTGCGGAATAGGGATGGATACCTATGAAAGAGAAGTCAAAGACAGGGAGCAGAACCTCAGAGCAACCCTCTGGGAGAATCTTCCTGGTCTGAGACATTCCAAGGTATTCCTTGGAAATTTTAATAAGCAAAGAACAAGGACGTTGCTAGAACTCAGTAGGAATAAACTACGTGTACGTGTCGGTTTTCTCACAGGGCATTGCCACCTTGGGGAACACATGACAAGGATAGGTCTGAAACACAATAGCGACTGCAGGTTTTGCGGGGCGGAAAGCGAAAATCCGGAACACCTGATATCCAACTGCGTGGCTATTGCGACAGTAGGCGACAGTCATTTTGGTAAAGATGTCATTGACGAGGGGGAAATACCCTCATTGAAACCATCACAGCTACTGCAGTTTATTAAAGCCCTTGGACTGGATGGGGAGCTATAGCTGGGGACAAACACCAACAACGTTTAGCTCATGCAGGGGGGCACAATAGATCATTTGGTCGCAGTGCAACATCACCCTAAACTTAATTCTAATTCTAATTCTACCACTGTGTCGATGTTTTCAAAATCCTTACAAGAACGTATGATAAAACCTAGCAGCTTGTAAGCGTCCACGCATACTTTTGTAATGTGTTCAGCAAAGCGAAGCCTTCCATCAAAAACCACCCCAAGATCCCTAATAGAGTGAACCCTTTCAATGCTGATGCCATCAACACTATACTGATAAGGTAGTAGGTTCGATTTTGGAGCATATGTCATTAATTTACATTTCTCAGTATTGAGCGAAACACCTTTATCTGTGCACCAATTAGTAAGTACATCCAAATCATGTTGCAAAGCCACGCAATCCTCAAAACCGTTGATGGCAGTCAAAAATTTTAGGGTCATCAGCGTAGAGCAAGCATCCGGCATTTAATCGATCGCATATGTCATTGATAAACATAATGAATAAAATTGGTCCACGATTCGAGCGCTGGCGCACTCCACTGTGAGCTATGTAAATATTGGATGAAACACCTTTGTATTCAACATATAACTGACGATTCGCTAGGTAATCTTGGAATAAAACAATTAGATCAGGATGCAAACCAAAATTTGCAAATTTAGAGACGATAACGTTATGTTGCACATGATCAAACGCTTTCCTAATATCTGTCTAGACTACATCAATTTGTTCCTTACTATCCTACTATGTTTTCAGCAATATATTGAGTGAAATTACACAAATTGGTTACTGTAGAGCGTCCCTTTATGAAGCCATGTTGACTACGATGTATGAGTGGATGTACTATATGCCAGTACATTAAAGTGCACAATATCGTCTCAAAGATTTTGGAAAAATTACTCAATAGTGCTATAGGCCGATAGTTGTTGGCATATTTTTGTTTTTTCCAGATATCAGGAAAAGATCTTTGGGACAAAATACTATTGTAAATAATTTTCAAAGGTGTTAATAAGCATGATGTACAGTCTTTAACCAAAAAAGAGGGTAAGCCATTGGGCCCCATCGTAAAATTTCCTTTTAACTTTGCAGCAGCATATCACAAAATCATGTATGCGAATATACATATTTACGTTTTGAATGAGTTTGTAAACAGAAAAGATAAAAGTTTGCTGTTTGCATTTTACGTTTTGAAAAGTTTATTTCCCTAGATTAGCGGCGGTTACTTCAAGTAAAGAACTCTTGCACAAGACCTGACCTTGAAATTATATAATACGTATGTAGTTCACATCAAATAAATACAAACGTGATAATGTTAATGCACATCATGACTAGAATCAACATATTGTGACAATAATAGATTTACAATATTTTATCGTTATATCATTAAACGCTTAAATGCTCGCACTAATTATATATTTCTGTTTTTTTTTGAGTTTCGTTTTCAAATATTCCGTGGCATGTCGTAACCGAGCTATTATGCCACCGACAGTGTTGTATCGATAATAATGACGATATGGTAGGGACATGACTGAGAATTGATTTCTAATACTGGAGTCTGAGGTCGCTTTCACCTGCTAACAGTTACGCAATCCTGTATTGAGTTGTTAGTTGGTGTCCTCCCACATATTGTAAGTTAATATTGTTCGGATGCTTTGTTTGGTTCATAGGCATCCGTTTAAAGAACTTATAAGTGAAAGCTCTTCTTCAGTAACATAATGAAAGGAACAGTGACGGTGTTCTATGACAGCAATATTTTTTTTTTGTTAACTTTGATGAAAAGCAGTAATAATATTGTTGCGTATGCTTATCATAAACTGTACTTACAATAACATTAAATCGTTTATGGAATTCTGAAAATGCTTAACATGATTTCTAGTTGATTGTTTTCTCTTTTAAGTTATTCATTTTAAAGATTATTATAAAAATAGCAAAATCCATATGTACTATACAACAAAGAAGATTTTAAATCTATGCCTCAAGGAAACGTAAATTATGGTTCTATTTACATTGAAAAATCAAATCAACACTGCGTACCGGCTAATACTAATGTATGTTGCGTATGCGCTAGATAAAAAAATATACAGAGAAAGGTTTATTAATTTTCTCAATCTATGTACAGATAATATGTATAGTTTGAGTTCTAATCATCACCTTTCGTCATCACCTAGCGATGTTAGTGGAAATTTATTTAATATATACAAATAGGTATTTACTTAATTTTTTAATTTAGCCTTGTTTCGTCGATAAGAATATAAAATTTTTATGCATCTAAGTTTGAGTAATTTTTAAAATATGTATTATATAAACTGCTAATAACGAGTGATGATTAAGAAATGTGTGTAGAGATATATAAAGCAGAGCCAACATAATTATTGTAATTCGTCATACATAAAATTTGGTTTACTCTCATGTCTAGATTTTGAAGACATCAAAATTATGACCATGTTAGTAATTTCGACAGGGTAGAATTGTTGCCAATGGTAATTTTGGTTTGTCCTAACGCGAAATTGGCCGTCGTGTTAATTGTACTGCAATGACGGTAATGCGACTGTATCGTGTGTGGACAGAAGAAGGTAGAGGAACACAAAGAAGACCAACTGGTCGCTTTAGATAACTAGCTCTACGAGACCGTTTTGCTACAACGCCTCAAATCGTTGACAAATGGTTTGGATAAGAAGGTAGAGCTGTTACTATGAGTACACTATATCGACGCATTCGAGCCTTTGGACTTTTTTCATACTGTCCACGATTAGTGTTTCCTTTGACTGCGGGTCACTGTCGTCAACGTTTGAACAGGTGCAGAGAACAGTAGCATTGGGAAGCAGAATGGCATAATGTCGTCTTCAGCGACAAAAATAGCGATTCTGTCTAGGTATCCACTATGGTCGTAGAAGGGTACGACGCCGGTGTGGAGAGCGACTCGAGATTGGGTTTGCTGTTGAGAGGTATGTACACAGGACTGTTCACTGATCACAACTTCTGTTTATTCGAGGCAGTATGTTGCCTGTGCGTTATGTTGATGATGTGGCCTACAAACCACTTTACTACCTTACCTAGATGGCCGTCCACACGCCCTTTTTAAGCAATACAATGGGCGTCCCCATATTGCTCGTTGAATTATAGACTTTCTCCAAGAAGCAAGCAATGTTTTGCCGTGGCAACCCCTTTCCCCGGATTTAAACCTTATCGAACATGTGTGAACATCATGGGAAGGAGACTGTCCACTGTGTAGAATCCCCTACAAACTTTAGCGCAGTTAATCAACGAAGTTCAAGTGGCTGGGAACGAGGTCCCACAAGTAGATATCGACCATCTCATTTTGTCGATGTCTAGGTGTGCACAGGAGTGTACTCAACTCAATTAATAATGTACACCTCCATGTAATGGGAAACACTAGCACATTATAAATGTACTTTAGATCGTCTTTTCGGGTGTCAGGGGTGCCTATAAATGCCTAGAAAATAAGGTTTTGTAACATCTGGAATCTTTTCTGTATTTAAGTGGTGATTATGGCTTACCATCTAATATACATAAAACTAAATACCATGTAGAAACTACTAAGTGTGACATACTTCTTGGAGGTAACATAACCTCGTACACAGTACTGACGAGGTTGATAGTCAAGCAGCCATCAGCCACTGTGCTCTAACATCATCAGCCCAAAATTAGTCTGAGAATGCCTTAAAAGTCTAAATAACAGACAAAGGAAACAGCGTTACACTATGTTGGGTATAAAAATAGACTGGAATCAGCCGCAATGAGATAACGCAACAATAGAGAAGGGCAGCTCAGTGCGTTCCTAAGAGAGAATAATCCTGGTTGAGACATGCCAAGGTATTGCTTGGAAAGTCCACATTAGAATTAATCAGAAATAGACTAAGTGTTCGCATAGTTTTTCTTATAGACCATTGTCACTGTGGCAAACACATGGCAAGAATGTGTCTGCAGGTTTTGCATCTTACACCAAACTACACCCTAATCATAGAAACTCGTGCCAAACTTCTTGGCAAAGTAACCATAGACGAAAAAAAGATACCGTCTCCGAAATCATCACAGTTATTGCACTTTATTAAGTTGGATGGGCAGCTATAAGTGCAGGAAAGCCGGACGTAAAACACAATAGACAAAGAGCGCCCTTTGTTTAAATTTAGTCTAATGTAGAGAATATTATTACCCATCATGTTCGGATGGTCGATAATAAAGATAAGAACAGTTTCTGCTTTTAGAATTAAATGCCAATTAGCTTAGTATTCAGTCTCTGCAAGGTTGCTGAGACTATTCTATTTTACCGAGAGAAGGAGAAAGTTGTACTCTGGGATATTATTGCCATGAAGCAGTTTTAGTGAAGGCCTATGATATCATGATCTACGTTTTAACGTCATAGAGATGGTTACAGCTTAGCTTGGTAGATTATTCGTCGTTACACAGGAAGGAGAAAAGTGCTTTGAGCATGGGGTTGACTGTGACTGTGATGTTCGGATATCCTTCACAATGTATTTTACTACTGAGGACTCCACTTACATTAATTAACGTTTTTTAGTTTTTTTGTATTGTTTGTACGGAGTGACTGGTAGGTAAGTTTACATATTGGATGTTGGTAGTAGAGCTCGTTTGGAACACATATTGTCAATAACATTTTACATACAAGCCATTTTTTGTTTAATTTTAATTTCTATAGTGTCCTGCCAATGTTCAAATGTGAATTGACGTGTAAGTTTAGTGTTTTACTGCTGGATTTGTAAACTAACTGTAATCACTTATACCTCATTTGAAACATAATATATAAAAAGTTCGAAAGAAGATTTATACTCTTAATATATCTATTATGAAAATTTAGAAATAAATGTCCAGATACGTATAGGTTGCTGTCGCTGTTGCTGTGAAATTTTTAGCACTCTCGAAGTATTTAACATAATTTCAGGGACTTAACGTATGTTAATATGGCTAACAACTCGAGATACAGAAAAATTAGTTTTAATATATTTGTTAATTTAAAAAAGATGAGTAAGAAAAAGTTGTAGACTTTAAAATGAACAGAATCAATACAACAATATCAATATTTTAAATGCAGTTCTTTTGTATAAAGTATATATGTCTGATTCTATATTCCAAATGAGCTCTCCCGCTATGTCCTTCAACATGCAGCTTTATGTAACAGTCACGCGGTATATTACACTACTATGACGCGGTCAGTACTCGGAAGTTAGCAGAGTAGAGACTCGGACTGTGGGATCCCTCGGTATAAGTTGCTTCTTGAATTTCGCTCACCCTGTCAAACTCATTTTTATCTTATTATCCAGATAGTTTTTCCGCTTTTTTAGGTCAATTATAACACTGCAATTCGAACAAAGATCACATTTACTCCCAAAACCTTTACAATATATATAATCTGGTTTTCGTTACAACTTCGTCAGTGGAATAAAATTGACATTTATTTCGTGTCAAATTATAAATAAATAACTAGCCATACCTATCAACAAAATTATCTACAGACAAAGAAATTCAGTCATAAGTATATAGGATTATGTTTACAATATAGTGGACAATTTAAGATATTTTGAAATGTAAATTTATAATCATAACAATAATGCTCCTTATATCAATGTATTTTTTTGTCAAGCTCTAACAATTCTGTTCAAGGACTAGGGAAAAACATGGCAAAAAAACCTAGTCAAGAGCTTAATTTCATAAAATTCAGGCGTGATTAGGTGCTTAAATTATTATAAATAATACTTAAATTTTCTATATCTGTTCTAAAATTGACCGCGTTATTTTCTTTTTTAATGTATATCATTTCATATATTAATCTTTTTTTATAACTATTTTCTTTTCTAAAAATCCTAACATTTTCAAAATCAAAGTTATATCGTAATTCTTTAGAATGCTTAGACAAAGCAGTTTTCGCAGTTATGTTATGGGTTACGGTGTATTGATGATTATACAGTCGTTTTTTTAAATACTGTCTAGTTTGCCCTACGTAACATTTATTACAGTCTTTGCATTGTAATTTATATACGACATTACTTTGATCACTTGTTTTACTTATTTTTGTCTACTTAATCCTAGGCATGCATCCTAAAAGCTTTTACACAGAGATGCAATAGGTCGCTGGTCCTCAGAGGCCGATGATGTGCATCCTAGGGTTAAGTTGTAAGTGCTCTGCTGTAAAACGTGCCATTAACATTCCATCCATTCCATTCCATATAAAACTGTTGTTTTCAAATACTATCGAGGATTATTAAATATTATTTTTTTAATAAAAACGCTTGTTACGTAAGCGTAATTTATTATTATTTATAGTTCACAAAAAATGCACATTAAATTTAATCGCCTGACGTAGGCGTTCTAAATATTGATTCTGTTGCGCGATATATGTACAGATAACGCTACTACATGTTTGTTGAAAATTAAAAATTTATATTGACGACGGGTTAGCCGCTACACGAATCAATTTGAAAAAGCCGGAGATTCGAGAGAGAGAGAGAGAGTCGCTGTGGTTATGGGAAAATAAATCAATTGCAAATAAACCGATACCATTTAGTGGCATCACTTCATTATCTACAGAATAGAAAACTGTCCAGGGCAATTTTATGGTTAATTGGAGTTGTTCTTAGAATCTGCTGTAGTATTTAATAATCTTGTACGTACACTCATTTACTTTCCATGAGTGTCATTGCATGTGTCGATTGGACAGTTTCCAATTAACAACGTATTGAAAGTGTCCAATCTCTACTTTTCATGAGTGTACGATCCCTTTATACATAAAAAAAATAGTCACCATATCTTTTGCTGCTGCAATAGTTTTGTCTTTCTTGCAATTAATATTATGTGCTTCTAATAATTTTCTTATCAGGTACTTCATTATATATGATTTAAGACCAAAGACTCAAGACTTAAAAGGTAGAAAAGGTAAAACTAAATTGCAAAGAACAAATAGAAAATGGCAATAAAATTGTTGCAGTTGATCTGCAGAGGGCATTTGAAACAACTGACAGAAAACGGTTAATAGAAAAGCTTCACCATATTGGAATACGGGAGATCGCACTGACATGGATTGAAGATTATATGCAGGGAAGAATGTAAGTAACTAAGTTTCAAAACAATATGTTGTCAACGAGAGGAATCTCATTAGGTGTTCCGCAGGGGTCAAAATTGGGTCCGCTCTTATTTGATTTATATATTAATGATATATGTGGTGCAACTAGTGATTGTACATTGAATCTGTTCGCCGATGATACGCTTGTGGGTGTTACAGAAGTATATAATATTGAAACTGCTATTATTAAAATTAACAAGAAACTAGAAATATTTTCGAAGTGGCTAAAAGTAAATAAACTTAAATTAAATACGTCCAAAATAAATGCAACGATTATTAGTACTAAACAGTTGTGTGCGGATATCAATAGTGACATTGTTGTTGATGGTGCGCATATAGAACTTGTAAAAGAAATTAAATGCGTTGGTATTATTATAGACAACAGATTATCTTTTAGGAACCACGTAGACTATAGAGTTAAAAAGGTTGCTAAGAAAGTCGGCTTTTTTGGTAGAATTCGAAACTTAATATCTGGGCAAGAGGTTTGGTATATAAAAGTATTATTGCCCCACACTTTGAGTGTGACTGGGACACAGGATACACATAAGATGGGAGCGGATTCAAGAATTCAAAAAATAACCAAAGCGGTTTTGATTTCATTAAAAGGCCATTGCTGATGGACAGTACTAAAGATAACAAAGAAAGATGGCTGTCAATACTTTAAAATGAGAAACAAATGAGCTTAAGGTTAATAAACTGAATATGACATCTGCTACCGGCAATACTGTTTAATTTGGTAATCGCGGATGCAACAATAATGCAATAGCAATGGACTTTCAGAGATTTTCAGAACTTGTGTCACAACTGTTCTATGCACATTTGTGTACGAGGTTTGCCGCACAACTGTTTTCTAACCCATTTGTGAGTATTGTATAATACGTATGATTTTTCATAATGGGAGAGTAGTACATGGTAATAAAAGATCAAACTAAGCAGATACTTTCAAAATTCTAGACAATATAGTAACGGAACGAACCATATACGAGATATGAATATGATCAATGTTGATGTACATATACTGCTGAAATTATGACAATGACGTAGGAGAATGAAGAATTCTGGAAAAGAACTAACTTACAACTACGTCACAAACTAGAATGTTAAGGGAATGCTACAAGAAGATATGGCACAGAGAATTAATAAGGCGATAGTATTACGTTTTAGTTATGTATGGAGGCAACATGCAGAGGATAAACTATAATGCAGTACTATAAATTGGTCTAAGAACAAGAAGATAAGTCAGATCAAAGTAACTCGATGACGTAGAAAGGGAATAAAGCAGCCATTTAAACTGACAGGAAATTGTTAGATAATAAGTCCAGTGGTGTGTAATGGTAAATGAGGATTGATCTTCAATAGAAGAAATACAACTGCTGATAGGAGTGTGAACACATGTACTAGATGTAGCTAGCATACCGGTGGATTTCTTGACTTGGTTAGTCACAGGGTACGAGTCAGGTCTCTACATAATTTTTTTAACACCGCGACATATTGTCTATTGTATTATTCGGTGCCAAGTGAATTTGTGGACATAAACAGGTTAGTTTCTTTTATTAGGTTTAGTAACCTGAGCGGTAAATTTCTTTCCAGCAGACTTGCTAGTAGGGTGATTGGTCTCAACAATGACACCATTCGCCGTTTCAATGCAGCGCATTTAAATACAACGTGGTAGGCTGGCTCCTCCTTCTCATTGCTTAGTCTGGAAATAGGCTCATCCTTAGAGATGCCAATTCTGTATAGGACAGACGAGTCCAGTTAACACACACGTCACTGTTCTAAGCTCTACGCTGTTGAGAGCTAGCAGACATCTGCTGTTAAATGCTGGGATGGTTGCTTCATCATTTGCTGTGTATCTACTCAGGCACTGCACCATGTATTGCAGTCTTAGTTATCGCCAGACCCGGTTCCGGTCCAGCCTTGGCCCCCACACTAAAGTAATTTTTTGTACTCGCTTATCAAAACATGTCATTTCACGATTCGTTTTGCGTGTGTGAAAAGCCACTTTAAGCACAAGTGCGTGAAGTAAAGTTGGTACTTACTGTAACTTGCTTAATTTAGTGACATTTTAAAATCATAAATCCCTAACGCTAATGATTTTCTGGGTAATAAATTATCCACTGCAGTATTGGCAGCTTCCCGAATTTCAGGGGGTATACATTTTATTTCATTATCAGAATTCATGTTGCACAGGTTTCAATTTTGTATCGAATTTCCTGAATTTGATATTTTTAAATTAAATGCCACTTCAAATAATCAATACTGCCAACTTATTTTTTTTTTAATTAATATCAAGAGTAGTGTGTGTTGTAGTGTGTCATAAATGAAATCGTATTTAACGATAGATATTATTAAAGTACTCGTGCAAAAAATATTGTACAAACTTTGTGTGTGAAACAGTTTGCGAATTCGTGTCCATAAATTAAACTGGCCACTCATTCGCGAAATATATTTTCAAGCACTTGGTTCGTAAATTACTATTGTTATGTCTGGCATTCTTAGGTTTTCCAGGCAGTCCCAAGCTAGTTTCGCGGTTATCTGATGGAATGCCAATGGTTTAAGATTTGCTGACTATACGATACGATATGAATCAGCTGACTCCTAGGTTGTCTTTCGAGTGCTCTTTGGACACATGTCTCTATATTATATTAGTATATTGCCCTTATATTATATATTCCTTATGGTTCAGAGTTACACCATACCTGCTTCAGAACCTTTTGTTTCTGTTACTCTCTAAACATCCCAATATAGGACAATCTTGAAGGGTTTGTCGCAGGAAAGTACACCAGTGGAAGTAAAGTTGTTTTCTTGTATACAGGTTGTCCGCGATATAGGAAGCATGCTTTTAAAGGATGATAGCTACAACGATTTAGAAACAAAAACATATAATACACCTTGGGTCTATCAATAAGCGTAAACGAGAAAAATTTCTCATGTCAAAAACTTCGACGCATACTGTACAGCGACAGCCGATCATTGCAGGATTTACCCGACGATTACAAGCGTGCGTTCTTGCAAATGGGCAACACATCGAGCCTTTTCTGTAATACATTTTCTCCTGTCTCTCAAAAAGACACCAATTTATCACAAATAAAAGAAAAGAACTCAATTTTGTAGTAGCCTTTACGAAAGAGCTTAAAGCGCCATAACATAATTGCAATAATTACATTGTTTTTATTCAATGCGATTTTCCCTCAACTTGAATTTTCATTTACCGATCGGAGGCTGCTATTAAATACGCCCTTTTCACTCTAACTTCACCATAAGATCGATTTTATTGTCATAACATTATAAAAAAAAAAACGCAAAGGTACCTTTATTTTTAAAACGTATGGTCATTGACTTCGTACGATACAATAGTCTAATGTAGTTCAAGGTTGTATAAACATATGATGCTTGGCTAGCATCTCCGCTTCTATTGAATACGTGTACAGTATGGTGTAAGAGAAGTGACACCACGCTTCAATTTCAGGTATTAAATAATTCGTTTATATCGTTGTTTTCAGTTATTTTCAACCCTGAATTTTTGATATGGTTTTTTGGCTATTTAAGAAGCAATATGGATGGGTTCTCTTGTACAGTTTGACCAAATAAGGTCTTTTAGAAATAATTTTTTTTCTCGTTTACGCTTACAGATAGACCCAAGGTGTGTTACATGTTTTTGTTTCTAAATCGTTGTAGCTATCATCACTTAAAAGCATGCTTTGTATATCGCGGACACCCTGTATATTTGATTATAGTACAATACGAATAATTTCGTAATAAAGCATGCTCCTTTTATTGGGTTTATCACAAGACTCTTCGAAACTTAACTACATCTTTCAAGTCTGAATAGAGAGCACATTGAGTTCATATTTCTGGTACCATAGTCACCACCACTCTCACCTCATTCCAATTTGAATTTATTTTTTTCCTTTTTGTTAATTGATGCGGTATTAATCTCAAATATTGGTAATAGTAGTCAGGTAACTTCAATTGATATTGGCGGTATTAATATAACAATGATTAATTGCTCTTATCGAATGATGTTTATAATTCAACTTGTTAACTGTTACAGCCTTTATATTTCGTAGATCTTCAATCTTATTCCATCTTCAATAGATAGTTAACTTAAAGCCCAGTTCTTTGAAGACATAACTGTCGTTTCTTGGTAAACCAAAGTTTCTAATGCGTTGTTCTAATGTATTTTGCTGTCATTATTGGATATGGTGTGATCTCAATACTGAACAAATTTAAAAATTTAGGATTGCAATGGCATTGTCGGCAATTCCATATTGTTTTACAGTTTAGTATTCTACAATTGATTTAAATTCTTCTTGGTCAATGCATTCAAAAGACTTAAAACGGATGTCCTGGATTTATGTTTTGTGTGAACTATTCACAGTATTACGACCAGATTTAATTTATTATTATATCCATTCCTTACTTTATCTTCTTCTTTCTAACACTCGTTCTCTTACGATGTCTATCTAGGCAGCTCCTCGAAAAAACATCAAACCTATTTGTGCAGGCTTTTTGTCCAATTTTTACTCTCTTAGCTAAAAATGTTTTTTACTGCGGTTTGCAATAAATAGGTACACATTTTTCACAGAGCGCACTACAGAGTTAATTTATGCTAAACCAAAATCGATTATTTCTTATGATTAAAGATATTTTTAGTACACATTATAAATAAGACTATATTGTAGTACATTGTATTCAAAAGATAAAAGAGGTTACGTCTGCATAAACGAGGAAAGACGGTAGCTATTGTGGTTGTATGACGCATTCGAAATTTGCACGAAATTATGTATATCATTTTGAAATCAACAATACGGTTAGCAAACTCTTTTCGATCTAGCGAGACAAAGACAACTGGCAGAGGTAGATCAATAAAATTACACCGATTGTTGCTCCACATTACGTACAAACCTTGTCCGTATGTATAATACATTCGAAAACCGCATCCATACGTTTAGGTTATTGGCATTCGCACGGGATTCTACCACTGTTCTATTTTCAGCAGTCTTTTTTCCATTATAATCTGGTCTCCTATCGCAGTGTTCACTTTTTGCGAAAATGTGTCTTTTTTTATTTTTGGCTTTGATTCTATTCTTTACTCCATTTGCGGTTAGTAATGGGGAAAATTTTGCAAACGTACACTCACAAATTCGGACTTTTTGCGCCGGCTATAATGGTATAATAGTCTGCTCGCACTGAATGGAGTCTAAATGAGACGCCTCTTCTCGATACGTACGGCATCGACATCAAGTTAAATGAACTTAAAGAGAAGGCACGAAGAGAGTTCAATGCTGTTGATCTGATCCATTTCAATACGATGTCTATGTAGTTATGCATCAAATCAGAGTGTATAAAATACCAAGGTTGTTATTACAAAAGAGAAGGTTATCCACCAGACACTTTTTTCTTGAATAGATAGATTCATGAGCATAAGGTATTTACGTGTCGTGACAAACGTGTATTTAGTATACTTAAGCAGCTGTTTTCGTTGTTTGAGTTATTATTGATAGAGTTGCTTTCGTCTTTGCGATTTTGTGTTATTGTAGATTTCGAATACTGTTTTCGAATTTTTTAGATCTGAAATTAGAAAGACTTTCTTAGAGGAATACTAAATGAAATATACAGTTACTCGCGAAAGTACGCACATTTCTACAAAAGCTTCGGTCCTTTATTATTCCTGATATTTACTAACGATAGTGTTGAAGTAATTAATTGCTCAGTCGAGCTAGTTGCAGCTGACAAACTTTTGCATGTCAATTCATTCCGGTAAATAATTTACTTTACATTATATAGCGATACTTTAACATTATACAGGCTGTCCGCGAAATACAAAGCATGCTTTTAAGGGATGATAGCTACAACGATTTAGAACCAAAAACATATAATACACCTTGGGTCTATCTGTAAGCGTAAACGAGAAAAAAATTATTTCTCATGTCACAAACTTCGATGCATACTGTACACCGACAGCTGATCCGTGCAAGATTTACCCGACGATTACAGGCGTGTGTTGCAACACATCGCGCCTTTCCTGTAATACATTTTCTCCTGTCTCTCAAAAAAGTCCTTTTTAGGACCACCAATTTATCACAAATAAAAGAAAAAAACTCAATTTTGTAGTAACCTTTACGAAAGAGCTTAAAGCGCCATAACATAATTGCAGTAATTACATTTTTTTCATTCAATGCGACTTTCCCTCAACTTAAATTTTCATTTACCGATCGGAGGCTGCTATTAAATACGCCCTTTTCTTCAACTTCAACATAACATCGATTTTATTGTCATAACATTATTAAAAAAACGCAAAGGTACGTTTATTTTAAAACGTATGGCCATTGACTTCGTACGATACAAGTTCAAGGTCGTATAAACAGATGATGTTTGGCTTACATCTGCCATTCTATTGAATACGAGTACAGTGTGATGGAAGAGAAATGACACCACGCTTCAATTTCAAAGTATGAAATAATTCGTTTTCATCGTTGTTTTCAGTTATTTTCAACCCTAAATTTTTGATATGGTTTTTTGGTTATTTAAGAAGCAATATGGATGAGTTTTCTTGTACAGTTTGACCAAATAAGGTTTTTTAGAAATAATTTTTTTCTCGTTTACGCTTACAGATAGACCCAAGGTGTATTATATGTTTTTGTTTCTAAATCGTTGTAGCTATCATCCCTTAAAAGGATGCTTTGTATATCGCGGACACCCTGTATAGCGATGCTTTAACATTATATAGCGATGCACACACTACGCATGACGACGTTCTCGATAAAACAGATGTTCAAGATGCTCTCCGTTCAGCATCGTACGTGTCATGCAGTATTCGTAGCATTTACGTAGGTGCACAAACATGTCACAGGTTGTTGTTGCATAGCACGAAAAGAACCTACTACTATGAGCAAAGTCTAGAGCATTACTTTCTTTTGCATCACGGCAGCCATGTTCTCGGCGCCGACGGCAGTTATGGAAATCATATTTGGGCTCGCTCCATTGCAACTGTTGTTGTGGTTAGAAGCCATCCTGGTGGGTTAGAGAGCAAAATGTAGTGGACGCAAAGATTCCCTGGAAAATCCACATCTTGAATTACATCGAGAACATGGCACAATTGTCCTTTAAAGCGGATAAGATCCAAGAGACCCCCCGTGAGACTAACAACCTGCAACCGGTTTTTAGTTTCACGGGTAGCTACAAACTAGATATCCCTACCAGGGAGATTGTAACAACCTACATTGTGACAAACGTGAAAAATTTATTGCTGGTTGGAATTTGGAATGAAAGAATATACTTTGGCGAATCTATTACCTTAGAGAGCTTCTCTGCCATCTTCTAGGACGAAATAATAGCTATCCAGACATGAGAAGAAGACATTTTAAATTCCTCGCATGATAATACACAGATTGGACGAAATACTATTGGACAGTCATGATGCCCTTCAAACTCGACATGCTGTCAAATTTAATTTCGAAGTGGTACTGCCACTGCGACAACTGGCGGAACGGCACAGCATCACGCTGAGATGGGCCTCGAGCAACTCTGACATAATTGGAAACGAACTTGCTGGTGGGTTAGTCAGTGAAGGATCATTTCCCGAGAGGAGGAGGGGCCAGAAAGGATGTTGGAGAATGAAAAATAGAGTTGTTCTTCCTCACAAAATATGTTTTTTATTTTTATCTGTACATGTGTTGTCTATATGGCATCATCAGGAGACAATTTTGTGGGGAAGTACAAATCTATTTTTCATTCTAATCATCAATACTCACTACCGTTTAATCATGAATGGTGTGTGAGAATTACTACGGTTGCATTAATGCTTTAGTCAGAACGTAGGTTGTTTCTAGAGATCATTGGAATGAACTAACTGGCATTGTTCTATTTGATTCCCACCTAACTGACCACATTATTACTGTCAGAAATTTAGCCGAATACGAATCTACACATCAAAGATGTAACTGTTTTAAGTAGAAATCTTGCTAGAACCCGGTAAAGTAATTTGGCACTAACACGAGTGGAAATAAAATACAAATATCTCTGGGAATATAAAACTATAATAATTAGTGATAATTAGTGTTGCAAAAACTAATGAGTGACCAATTAAATTTGGTTGCACTTTGAAATATATATACATATGTTTGTGCAAAAACCACAAAAGGCGTTCTTTCAGAGAATTAGGCAATCATTATGTTGACTGATCAGAATTCGTTTAGGGATGTAAATAATTCATTCGCTGCTCGTAGTATATCAAATAGTTGAACATTTGGTAATGAAGCTGTTTATTTTATTTCCACCAGCATCCCTGCAACTGTCGAGATGCACTTTTTTAACTTCAATATTAAAACGTAGAAAGACATTGTAATTAGGAAAGGTGTGGAAACCTATTATAATCGTTCAGAAAACATATACTGAAAGGAAACTTCACAACGCGAGAAAGATAAACAGCGATGTTGTTTTATTAGCACGTGCTTGACCTGCCATGCTTTATTTAAATCTACTCTCGATGAATGCTTATTTGGAGTGTGCGGCTTTCTCGGTTATTACATTTGCATTGCATGCAACTCAACCCCGTGATATAGCGGAACTGGAAGGAAAGCGCTACGAGCAGTATTCGACTCTGGAAGAAAATCATGGCAGAGTACTCCTACGCTTTATCGCTTTCGGCTTGTCTAAGTAAAATACTGATTGTCTATCGATTTTCGTTCCGGAGAAGAGAATATAGTTTTATAGTAATATTTTTAAAGACGTATACAACTACGAATGTCTCCAGAAAGTTACGAGAATCTAGCAACAAGTAAAACAAAGCATATTTCGCGTTTGACGGGTAATTTTCAATTCTGCCTCATTCAATGACAAATTCCACTGTATGTCTACCTTATAAATTATTAAAACGCTAATTTATACCTACCTGCAGATAATACATACAGTTCTAATATTGTCGTATACATTAGTTGGATCGAATGTCGACAGTTGACCTAGATTACTGAAGTAATCATTTACCATACAATGATTAAATAAGTATCGATCCAGAGGATTTCAAGGTTGATGGCGTTCATTTAGGGTGAAAGCTTTTAGTTACATTATCACATGATAGGTATCTCACCCTGATTAATTTCTTTCGTTAAATTGAATGAGCTCTATATTTGCACGAAACTTAGATCTTCCAGTATACATAGCGATTTACGTGTTAATTTTTAGGTTAGGTTGCTACAAAATAAAATGTACAATTTAAGCCAATTTTGCAATTATTCCCACAGATTAATAATTTTTTTGTTCTATATTATACCTATAAGGTCTATATCAATAATATTCTAACTCAAAAAAAAAGATAACTTTTATACCAGAGTGGCTTACATCTGTCAATTAAAATGCATTTAAGTATAGGTAGAAAGTTTTTCTAAACTTATACTGATCCCATGGGAGCATTGCCCAATCTTTCAATGAATCTGGAATTGTAAATACACTTTTTTTAGAGATTTTTTATTTTAATCAACCTTTGAATAAAGTCACTTATTCCGGGGTCGTATTTATCTAAGAAAGTTATTGGTTTTAGAGCTTCTCGTGGTTGGTGATTACTATAACTGATGTAATAGACTATCAACTGCTATCAGATTGGAGCTATTCCAAATGAATTTGTGATTTATTATTATATGGATATGGTTAACAGTTGAAATCATAGATTTTGTCCACGGTTTTCTCTGTGGTAGCTGCCTGGACGCGATTCATCAAAAGCAGAGTCTGCAAACCAATGGTAGACTTTTCTACGAGAAGGTGAATGCGTGGCTTGATTTCCATAAAGGCTTTTCCACTCAAGAAACAAGAATCGGATCACTGAGCTATACTGCTCTTTTTCCATGGTTGCAAAACACCCTAACACGATGCTTTGAAGTGGCTTTCAACACAAACTAAATATCAGATTGTCACTAAGTTTTGACAGGCGGGCTAAAAAGGTTAATTGAAATGATGGTACAGTTATTTTGATTCAGTAACGCCACTTATGGTGCAATCCGGGTATTTATCAAACAGCCCACATACAACTGCATAAAGTAGCATGAACTTTCGCAAAAATTAGCAAAACCAGTGGGAAACCAAAGAATACTGTTTTTGTACAGTGAGGAGTTGAATGTTGGCGGCATCATGTTGTCTAAAGATAATTAGCACAATATGTTAACCGTAACATCAAGTTGATGACATTATTCATAAACAGATGATATTTCCTGATTAAATGTTTAAGAGCGAATCCTATCGGGAGTGCCGAAACAGGTAAGATAGTATTTAAAGATGGAGCATGCAGAGAACGTGAACAGATACATACATAATATTGCTTTCATCGTAGTGCGCCTTATGACAAAATGCATGAGCTCTCTTCCATATCTAGCGTACTTGGTTGAGTTTGCAACTTATAGCTTTCTATCATGCAAACATGATCATTAAGTTGAAAAAGTGAAGGTTCGACTCAATTGAGAGATCTTAGGAGGAATCGTAGGTGGTCATAAATACAATTATGTATAACCCTGAATTTCCAATATGCGTTTCTTTCCTGACGAGGTTTTCGTACGTTGCACTCCTAAGAAGCCATATTGAAGATATACATACATAATACAGGTTAGAGTGTCTTGCTGCTCTTGAAATATACTTTAGGGCAGGCATTAGGTCCTCAATTTGTTTGACAAAACTCTTTTATGTCGATTGATGAGATTTCATAATAGGTTTGCTGGTGAATTAATACCATTTTCATAATATATTCGTTTTGGCAGGAGCGTTAAAGATGAGACGAGAGATATCAAAATAAAAAATCAAATTGAAGTATGAACATAAATCAAACGATTAAATATGATGGTACTTTTAATAATTGTTATAAAATGTTTTTAATGTATCGCATACTGCTCACCTAGTAAAGTTCCCTGCATTTCAACCTATCTGGCTAGAGCTTACATTTCTTGAAGATAGGTGCTTATTACTGCAAAACTGCTAGTATTAGTGTTCATCATCAGTTAGGATGTCTATTGGTGTTTTCTTTTTTCGGTTAATAAATTCTGTAGTGTGTAACCATCTTGTATAAGATAGTCTGCAGTTATATGTTTTTTACTTCCGTTGTGTTTTTGAAATAAGGATTTTTCACATCGAATATTTTTGATATTATTCTGTCTAAAGCTGGTTTTACACTTGTCAATTTTAGATCTTAAAATTGATCAATTTCTAGTTCTTGAAATAGAACTTACTGTCGTATTACACTTATCAATAAATTTGAAGATATTTTTAAGATCTTTTTATTGGTGAATTTTAAGTTCTTAAATAAGAACTTACTATTACATTACACCTAACAATAAATTGAACTAAGAATAGCAACTGTGAAGGGAGTTTCGAATCTTTTTAATGTTAACAGTTGTAATGTCCTATGTTAAAAGGTTATGTGATGTGAGTGAAGATCACATGAAGACCTTTAATGTGTACACGTTTATCGCAGCTGATAATTCGTGGTAATTACGATAATTCAGAGAGTACCTAGTTATTATATTTGTAGTCTAAGCGATACATATAGTTTGAGGATCTGCTGGAAAATCGTTCTCTACTAAATTTAAGTTTTTCGCAATCACCCATGGTCTAACCCACCACCTCCTTGTTACGCTTGCTTTTTCTAAATCTATCATTTTTAGTAACATTAGGGAGAATACAGCTTTTCTTAAATTTGTTAATCTTTTTCGTTGCCATTTTGATCTTACTCTCTGCATTATGCTGTAAATTCAAAATTTCAAATAATCTATATGAATTTAGTCATTCATAATTACAAATATTACAACAAATATTCAATATTCGTGTCAGGAGCAGCAAATAATGTAAAATTTATAACAAACTTTAGCGACAAAAATCGGAGTGCCGCAGAGGTCGGTTCTTGGACTGCTACTCCGGTACATACTATATGATTATCTCTTGTGACTGGAACTCGCAGCAACTATTGCATACGCCGACAATCTGACCCTGGTCATCGAAGCATATGATGAACGTGAACGGGTGTCTGGTACAAATTAGCCACAGGCCAAACCATACAAAATGGTTCTTGCACCGAAAAAGACAGAGGGAGTAATAAGGAAGAGAGATTATATCACCTTTAAACTGGGAGGAGTTAGCATAGCTCCCGCAAAATCCATAGGGTGTCTGGAATTCACCGTCGACGAGAAGCTGAGATTTGGAAAACTTAGAGGTTGTAACAAACAAAGGAGAAATGAACTTGCCGAGGTTCATCAGATTTATGCCAGACAGTGGAGGTCTGGCAAGCATGAAACGGTCCGTGTTGTATGCTATGTTCTATGCACAATGAGAGCGATGCCCCATTGTAGTGCAAAGTTGGGCAATTTCTGCAATATTGAATAAAGACAACTCCTATATGTCCTGAGAAAAATGCTCCTGCGAGTGGCCTCAGCATTTAGAACCGTGCGTAAAATTGGTTTCCAAAACATAATGCCATTGATTGATTTTACAGTTAAATAAACCATTCCTCAATATTGTAATTATGACAACAATTACTAGCTTGTGATTGTCATAAACAGTCCTTATAACTTCTTGATATACATACATATGAAAGAAGCATGCAAGAATTCAATTTTTGTAAGAAGATGGAGTGATAAATTTGGCTTACTTGAATTATTTAAATAAATAATTAACATAAATTAGAACTTGGTAGCACGACTAAATGCACAGAATCTACATATGTATATTTAGTTTGTGTAATAATACTGAAGAGTTAACGGAATTACGCTTTTCCATGTTGAAAGCTTTCAAGTTAAATCACTGCGTCCCTTAAATAATTACTTAATTAACAAGATCCATAGTTGATTATAATTCTGTTGCTGGTACTGACCAATTATTAAGGTCTGTAAATTGTTATTTGATGTATAGAAATTGTTAATTGATGGGCATCGAGCGTTAATGAACGAAATGTTCCATCAACTAAAATGTTAAACTCTGGTTAAATACGTAACTAATATATGGCGTATGTACTGGATAAATACGGATAAGCGCTAAACAACAGACCGTAGTACTAGAACATAACACACGTATTTATAATATACACGGTGCCCGCGATATACAGAGCATGCTTTTAGGGGATGATAGCTACAACGATTTAGAAACAAAAACATATAAGACACTTTGGGTCTATCTGTAAGCGTAAACGAGAAAAAAAATTATTTCTAAAAAACCCTATTTGGTCAAACTGTACAAGAAAACTCATCCATATTGCTTCTTAAATAACCAAAAAACCATATCAAAAATTTAGGGTTGAAAATAACTGAAAACAACGATGAAAACGAATTATTTCATACTTTGAAATTGAAGCGTGGTGTCATTTCTCTTACACCATACTGTACACGTATTCAATAGAAGCACAGATGCAAGCCAAGCATCATATGTTTATACGATCTTGAACTACATTAGACTATTGTATCGTACGAAGTCAATGACCATACGTTTTAAAATAAAGGTACCTTTGCGTTTTTTTAAATAATATGAAAATAAAATTGATGTTATGTTGAAGTTAGAGTGAAAAGCGCGTATTTAATAGCAGCCTCCGATGGGTAAATGAAAATTTAAGTTGAGGGAAAGTCGCATTGAATGAAAACAATGTAATTACTGCAATTATGTTATGGCGCTTTAAGCTCTTTCGTAAAGGCTACTACAAAATTGAGTTCTTTTCTTTTATTTGTGATAAATTGGTGGTCCTAAAAAGGAAGGAATCGGAAGGAAAGGCTCGATGTGTTGCCCATTTGCAAGAACACACGCTTGTAATCGTCGGGTAAATCCTGCAATGATCGGCTGTCGCTGTAGGTACAGTATGCGTCGAAGTTTGTGACATGAGAAATTTTTTTTTCTCGTTTACGCTTACAGATAGACCCCAGGTGTATTATATGTGTTTGTTTCTAAATCGTTGTAGCTATCATCCCTTAAAAGCATGCTTTGTATATCGCGGACACCCTGTATACTTATACATCCATATGTATCACAATGCAAAAGTCTAGAGATATTTTTGTAAAATCTCAAAACTAACGAAAAAATTGTCGATAATTGTCATATAATATTACTACGCCTGTTACTGTTAATGTACGTACTCACTTTTTTGTAAAAAAAAAAATGCAGAAAGATAGCAATACATGTTTTACAATGTTTTTCACAAGAGACGAAAAAAACAACATTTTCTTGTTTTGTTAAATTTCGTCTTGTGTTTGCTTACTAAGTGTGTTAAAATTATTGTGTTTTTAGCATGGAACGGCAACATTTAACGTTGGATGAGATGAATAGAGCGGTGAGCTTCCTTCAAGCTGGTGTGAACAAACCCAAGTAGCCGAACAGTTGGAAGTCTCTCCAAGCGTCGTAAGTCGTTTATGGCGATGTTTAGAGACACTGGGAGTCCAGCCGAGCAACATCGAGGCCGTGGTCGCTCTACAACCACCGCTCAAGATCGTTATGTAATTTTAACTGCTAGAAGACAACCGACAATCACAGCACCCGAATTGGTTAATGAATTACAGCGTCCACATAATGTGACAATTGGCAGTAGTACGGTAAGAAATCCTCCATGAAGCCAATCTTCGTAATCGGCGACCATTGAGATGTCCACCTCTATCTAGAGGCAATCGCGCTGCACGACTAACATGGTGTCAAGATTTTCTGGATTGGGGTTACAATGAATGGGCTACAATTTTATTCAGGGATGAGTCTAGATTTTGATTTCGTCCAGATTCTCGTCGAACGAGAGTATGGAGACAGCCTGGAAATGTGGAACGCTTGAGACATGTGCAGGAAGCGTACTCATACCGAGGTGGCACATTAATGGTATGGGGCGGAATTATTATTGACGGAAGAACTGAGCTCATTTTCCCACGCGGCTTCCTCACCAGTCAGCAGTATTTGGATACTATTCTCCAACCTGTCGTTCGTCCATTTGCTGTTGCTGTTGGAGATAACTTTCACTTAATGCGCGATAATGCTCGACCACATGCTGCCCGTATTGTAGTAAACTGGTTGGATAACGAGGGTATTGATGTATTGCCATGGCCAGCACAGTCACCGGACTTGAATCCCATCGAGCACGTATGGGACATGCTGCAACAACGAATTACTCCACATATGGGCAACATCCATAATGAGTTTAAATTCCGAGAATTTCTGAGAGTACAATGGCCACAAATACCAAAGCAGACATTAACAATGTAATTTTGAGCATGAATGCTAGATGTCGCGCTGTGATAAACCAACGTGGTGGCCATATCTTATTTTAAGCATATTTTTAGTGTTTTTGGTATTTTTTGGGACCTTTGAAAAAATAGTGAGTTAAAAAAAATTGTGCCAGTTTTATGTTATTTTTTTTTTTTAAAGTCTGTGTTTTTGACAAATTAAACAACAATATAAACTATTAATTTTGTATTATTTTTTCAAGTTCATTACAGGTACAAACACGTCTTGTTATAAAAATATCCCTAGACTTTTGCGTTGTGTGTATGTATTATTGATTGAATTTCGATAATGAAATTAAGAAAAGGACAATTTCATTAAATATTAATCATTTTAAATTTGCAATGGATTCTTTTGTTATATATGTTTATATATATAAACATATATTAATTCATTAATCTAGTTGGTGGTACATATATATGTACCACCAACTAGATTAATGAATTAAATAAGATTATTCTTCTCATATTATTCTACATTTATAGGTATATGTATATGTATTTGGCTACTCAACCTATTAGTACACAAATTGGCTGTTGGTATGCAGTTTTTATTTGACGTGGAGTAGTAACCTTTGTCGGGTGTAGTTTTCTTTGTATCGCCGTTGTTGGATTTCTTTGTCGAGTTGGCTTTTGGGAAAATTACCTAAAGGGTTTACAAGCTTATATGGGATATAATCTCTTCTAACATTGGAGTATATTGGAAACCACGCTGTTATTTGTGGGTAGTTGCGTAATATTAATTCAACACTCCAATAACAGTTGACCCTCCAGGTTTTACGGGATCCAAGTTTTTAGAGCTAACTGAATCTCGGTATGTACAAATGTAGGTACTTGCATCTTTTATGCCTTTGTGAGTATTCTTCAACGTAGATATCCATTGTGGACAACGTGTGTACCTATCCAAATAAAATTCATTGAATTACAGCTGTTACACCTTTATAAACTTTGGATTCACGTAATATACTATGTACGCTATTTTATATGAGTGCTGTGTCTACCAACGTCTATTCTTCGCAGCTTAAGCAGAAGCACTTTCATCAAAGCAGTTGGATAGCTGTATATCCTTCTAGATAGCCAAATTATTGCAGTTTATGCAGTTTTCGTTCATGACTAACCTACTAGAGTAATATAACTTACTGCTGGGTTTATTATACATTGTTTGATATGAATAATTATATTAATTTTAGTTTGAATCCTAATGAAAACTGAAAAAGAAAACGTTATTAACCTTTTGGTTTGATCAAAGATGACTTAGCTATTTGCCTTCGTTGGAATATTTTATTCATTTGGTAAGTGGTATAATTACTGTTTTGCTTAGATTGGCACTTGCTTCTTTCATGCATAACTTAGCAATGCACTTTGAGACCATTTTCAATACGATTACTGATAACGTAATGATTAGGTCATCCCCGTAACCCTGAATATTAACGTGCAACTCTCTGAGTAGGTAAGTCATTAATCATTGAAGGCCGAAGTACGTGTTTCTCGGATCATTTCACTTATATCCTTTATTGTTGATTATAAGAAGGCTTCTTGTTTTGCTTGTTTGTGAATTATCATCATTATGCACTATGTAAAAATATACATTTTATTCATCTAATTCATTTTCTTATTTCCACAATTTTGGGGGTATTTGCTTAGATTCGGGTCTTAGAGTGCATTTATCTTTCACTAACATTTGCTGGATAAATGGTTGCAATTGAGAAGTGTGTCTTCGTTTACCAAGCATAAACTGTTTATAATGACAATAAATCTGAAACGTTTCTTTACTTTTTGAAATTAATATACATATGTGCACTCAAAAGATTAGTTGATTCGCCTTGTTCCAGCTGTGCAAAACAGAGTAATGCATTTACTGATCTTAAGTACGTTTTTGACTTCAATACCACATCTTCGTTTGTATGTCTTGTTAGTAGATTAAACATGATCTTTGATGACTATCACATGTGTTGCAAAAGATGACCAATGAGTCTGAACCGGTGATAGTTGTTAAACGAAGACGACGAATAATATATTTGCTTTTGACTACATGATTCCATGATGCCTTCGTTATTTCAGCTAGCTCATACAATTATCATCATCATTTTGAAACTGGAAATATATCTATCTTATCAGTAATGATTATATTTTGGATGTTCGTATCGACTTACTTGGCAAAGTTACGTTGTTTCTACTGTTGAAGTATTAAAGAGTGCGGAGGGATTTTTTTCCATATTTTGCCTATATTTGTTCGAAATGTATTGCCAGATGCAGTGAATATTTCTTTTACGAATCGTAGTTATTAATTTAGCCTAACGTCTTGGTAGGTTTCGCCTAGCAACGGGTGTATAATTTCAAAATTTCACGAGTGAATTTTGTTTCTCCTTTAGACTGGTCTGCTGCAACTCGAAAAAATATGTTTGTCTGAAAAATTTTTCGTGTTAAATGTTGTAAAATTTTGTCAGAAAGTTAATAGGCGTGGATAAGTCATTTTTGAGAAATGTGCTGAAAGTCTTGTAATAGTTCCAGATAGTTTGGCGTTAATTTGATGTTTTTAAATGTTAAAACTGCTACATCTGAGGGAGGCTTTATGAAATGAAACACATGTATATAGCCTTGTGTTAGTAAACTACTATATATGAATGTATGTAGATGTGATTGTTGAATTGGATCATTAAAGCGGTTAGGTTTTAGTCGATAATCTTTGAGAGAAAGTTTCTGGAAAATGTGTGGTTGCTATGATTCACACTGAGTTTTATCAAAGTTAGTATTCCTAGCTCTGAATGCCGTTTTCTTGGTATCTCCTTCCGTATTTTTTGTATGTCACGTAGATTTAAGTAGAGTAATGAAGTGTAATGCATTGTAACAATGTTCGTAGGTGCTTTGAAGTTTCCATTTTCATTTTGTTCAGCGAATAGCTGGTTCGTATGTCAATAAAACGTAACCTGCAAATATTTATTATCTTGCAGTAGGAAATCGTGTAAAGAATTTTTGCATGCGCATCTATAGTTTCAATGTAAGTTGCACCTTAGTTAACTCAGTCTTTTTACTGAAATGTAGACCTCATTTCCTCGTAGCATTGTAGAAATTTGAATTGTGCATTAAATTACATTCAGAGATTAAAAGAAACAGAAGTTAATTGTCTAATTCTCTTGAAAATAGTATTACAAAACTAAACTCAAATCACTTAAAAGTTTTGCTTTGTACTGAATTATTGTTTAATCGAATGGGTACAAAATAGTTGATACATAATCATTTTAATTAGAAACGACTAATATATAATTTAAAAAAGTTTCATTAGTAATTATCAGAATAAGGGAGACACATTCAGACGTTGATGCAAAGAATGTGTCAAATGTATATTGGGTCCTTTAAAGAGTTTGTTTATACGCTCTGATGCTTTCACAGACTTCACATGCATTTAAATTATGTTTATGTCTACATCTGTGTTCGTCAGAAATAATAGGGCACATGGTGTAATAACACCGAAGCAAAAAGTGATACTAGCAACAAGCAGACTGCCGATTGAAATGAAGTGTAGTTTTATGTTTGTAGTAGTACGTAGAATATTCATTTTTATTTCGAGTAATGCGAAGGCCTAGAATTCCCATTAAAAGCGCTTTTTTCGTTTTGTACTAGTTAACTGTAGATAATAACAGTATGCATATAAGGCATACTATGTATCAGTCGAGTTGTTAGTATAGCATTCTCAAAATTTCAAACTTTTAAATTTAAAGCACAATATTGTTGAGAGGTTTCAGGGCAGCAAGCTTTACTTGACAGGTATCAGGTATTATTATTATATATAGCCCCATTTGCCGTCTCGATGTCGAAGGAAAACTCTATGAACGTCTTATATTGGCCAGACTAAAACACGAGCCCGAGCTTAGCAGATAACCCGTATGGATTTCGCGAATGTAGACAAACTACACACGCTATCCTACAAGTCATAGCGCAAGCAAACTCTGCGGCTGACTTTGCAGCCCACCAGAACCGTAGACTCTGCGCCATGGTGACTTTGGACGTCAAGAACGCTTTCAACAGCTCGTCTTGGCGGCGCATTTGGTACGCCCTACAGGAGAGAGTTGTAACACGAAGTCTCCAAAACATCACTGCATCATACCTCTCGGAAAGAGAAATAATAGCTGAAGCGGAAGGAGTCGTCGTTAGCTGCAAGATAAACAGCGTAGTGCCCCAGGGATCAGTGTTAGGACCAACATTATGGAATGTCATGTACGACGACCTACTCAAAATGCCACTGCCACAGGCGGCCCAACTGGTTGGTTTCTCGGACGATGATGCCCTAATAGTGACTGCCATTAACTAACAAACTTTGATGAGCTTGATAGATTTAGCTTTGTTCAGAATTACCAATTGGGTGAAATCCTTCGAAACTTCGAAAAGAAGAATCTTGGCTGGTGTTGTTCATTCGCAGATCCTTTACGCAACACCGATAGGGTGGGAGGTGACCATGAACACTAAACTACGCGCAAAACTGACATCACTCCATAGAGTAGTATGCATAAGAGTCTCCCACGCCTACAGAATAATCTCTGCCGGAGCGGTAGCAGTAATCGCAAAGTTCGCTCTGTTTGAATTCTCCGCGTGGAAAATATACTTACGCTCGCTATACCGAGACACCTAAGGAAGAGGCCAGACAAGAATTGATTAGAAAAGGGCAGTTGGCATGGGACGAAGGGATTTATGGCCGATAGACATACAAACTTATCCTTGGTATTAGAAACTGGTTGTAAGGGCTTGAAAACGATGCCAATTACTTTACCACACAGGCGCTGTTAGACCATGGATGCTTCAAGCGATACCTCTATGAGAGAGGGAAAGTGGACTCGGATGAATGCCCGTACCGTGGAAAGGTGGATGACGCCTACCATATGTCACAAATGGGAAGATAATAGACGAGAATCCGAAGAAGAGACGGAAGGATATTTGCTATCGAAAATGTACGAAACTACCCAATCTCGAAGTTGCATAGCCGCACGCTACTTGACTGCCTTGCAAAAGTAGTAAAAACAAAGAAAGAGGAGGAGAGAAGAAGACCGCAGCCTTAGACACACCCTACACTGAAGAAATGTGGCAGCGGATTCCGGTGAAGAGTGCAAGAGCACAAAGGGCGGTTTTTGTCGGTAAATTTCCGCCACAACCTGCGAATGATAACTGAGCAGGGTCTTTTCGAAAATTTTCCGCTGTACAAAAAAATAAAGGCAGAGAAAAAGGTATTATTATTAACAAATGTAAACATTAACATAACCATAACATTAACCATATTCTCAGATCTCAGAAATACAATCAATGGACATAAATATGCTGCAAGTTAATATATTTTAGAGAAAAATTTGCATCCTATAAGAAAATTCACCATTATTTAGGATATTTTATGATGTATACCTCTTTTTGTCGATTGCTAGACGCCTACTTGTATGTATTTGACCATATAGTAAGCAGAAGTATTCCTTTGTTTCTATTTTATTGCTTATTCTTCACTGAATTCAATTATCAGCTAAACAAACCATTTTAACCATTTAGGGGGTAGTTGCTTAGAGCATAGCTCTGTAGATAGAGTAATGCATTCTCAGCTTTCCAGTACGTTTGTGAAGGTTCTGATGCAACAGCTGCATTTGTAAGTGGAGAATACAATGGAATATGCATTAGTTTGATGCAGCGATTAAGCAGAATGTTTTATGACTACTACATGTGTTGCAAACGTTGACCTGTGCAGCAGACATATTAGATCTTACAGATTCTTTTTGTCTTTGACAAATTTTAATTAAAAACGCATGAAAATATGTGGGCGAAATCAGAACAATGGAATGGCGTAGTATTTTGCAGCAGACATAGTAAACTTTCCATAATTTTCTTTGTCGTAAACAATTTGGAGTTTGGACTGAATTGGGGCTTTTTGGCGAATCTTCTGGCCACACCACATTGTCACTAAGACTATAACATTAATACATATTTTGGCAAGTAAGCTGTCATCTTCAGTAGTAAAGTAGTAGAACTACATAGTTTCTGCAACTTAGTTCGCTTGTTTTTTGATGAAGTCTGGTTTCATTTATTAGTATACGTAAATTTCGAGAATTATCGTACGTGGTCAGCAGGGAACCTACATGTTTTTCATAGAATCTAGCCTCTACCTTATCAATATCGTCATGTCAAAAAAATGAATTATAGCACCAATTCTTTTCACGAAAATAAACGCAATGGGATATAGAAAAATTCTATTAGAATGGTATTACAACCCTGCATAAATAGTACAGACGATGAATAACTAACTCGTGGATATTTCTAACAAGATGGAGCCCTGGCGCATACCGCACATACTACATTCAATTATCTAGAAAAGTTTTATGAATGACTTTTAATCGCTGGCCCGAATTTGGCTCTTCTAGATATTTTCCTATTTATTTCTGAAAAATAGGATTTGCAACAATCGGCTCACAATTTGGATTAGCTACAAATTGCAATTACACATGAGGTGCAAGATATTACAGAAGAAATGCTGCAGAATGTGTTCAATAATATTTCTGGTCTCAATACTATATATATTTTAGTACGTACTTATTTATTTTCCAGATATTCTTTCTACTTATAGGTCAAACCAAACTCTATTCGATTAAACATCAATTTATTCTAGAAGTTATATACAAACTGATGGGGTGTGAAGAATAGACCACGTCCTTGTCGTGCACCCTGGGTAAAGCAAAGAGTTTCTTCAAAACCATACAATTTGAATATTCCAACGAATGGTTTCTGTTTCTCCTTTTAACCCTTTGCTGCAAGACAGAAGAAATTTTTTTAATCTGAGGAATGTATTAATTGTGCTAAATGTGTTTGTATTTGTGTGTCAAATAGAAAGCTAGAGTACACAGTGAAGAAAGTAACAACAAAAATATAGATTAGTTAATCTGACCTATGTAAATCGACTATTTCATTATAGCAAATTATTTTAGCATTTAGAAATTCAAAATTACTGATACAACGGGAACAAGAAAATGATAAATCGCGAAATGTCAAATCAGTATTGGAACAACATCTACAACAAAGTAATAATCAGTGCATTAATTTCAAGACTTAGCTTAGTTATCTCTGTGAAGCGGTTTTAGAGCTTACAGAAATCCAGATCCTGAACATAATACGCTTGGGCTGGCAAACAAGAGTATTGTCGAATATCTAAACTTTTAGGAAACAGAAACATGAGCTAATGCTTACATAATTTTCTTTAAATATAGAAACTAGAAGAACTATTTCCTCAGTTATCTTATTAAGCATAACATAACTTGCGTTCCTAGTTAACTATCTTTGACAGTAGCATTGCATTCGATTATATTTTCAACATGATGCCTGTGCTTGGTACTCTGGATAGGTACAAATCCAAAATTTATCACATACATATAACTGGATACTTAACTGCTATGAATTGAAACCATTTTTCAAGAGAAGCGAGGAAAACATCAAGTGATGCATATTTTCCGCTATGCGATGATTAAATTACCGAAAAATTGTACGTGGAGGTAGATTGACCCCTCCGGAAATGGTTATCGATTTCGGTGTAAGCTCTCCTCTAATTTATCAAACGCAGCGGCTTTTCGCTGATAGCGGTGTACAGAAATACCGTTGCTGTGCTGTAGAGATGTAACGTATATGTAGAATGGTTTACGACTCAGCTGAATGACGTTTGGCTGTTTGAGCGTTTTTGATGTTGATGATAATTTTTTCCGTTCTTTGCCTTTTTGAGAACGAATGCTACACGAACCGATGAAAGGTTTAAGTAATGTGCTTTTTGGCCGATGGGTTTAGCTGAGAATTTCAAGCCGGGGTTTCCATTAATTGGAAGTGGAGTTAGGTATAAAGTAATATAGGTTTTAATCTGCAACCTATTAGTTCCGTTATGATGATCTGCGAAGCTGCTAGTTTTAATGTTATAAAATACGATAACAAAATGGTGTATATTACAAAGTTGAGAATCAACATTTTTTATATTTCTTCTGAAAATCATAAATTTCTTCTTGACAAAAGTTGATGCGTTCTTCGAGGTTTCTGTTTTAATTTGTGTGATATAATAATCCTTCAAAAGTTCAGTGATATTGTCTAGAAACTATTGAGAACAATATTGGCCCTACAATTGGAAGTGATACCACTTCCTGCTAGACATAATGGAAGATTTTTTTGTTTTCTTTGCAGTGACTGCAGCTGCAGTCGCTTCTTAAATTGTACTGCTTCTCGAAACTATCAGTTGCTTCTTGCAATGCAATTTGTGTGTGCAAATGTGTACATACGGATAAATTACGACAGTATTAATTACGCTCCAGCAGCGAATTGCAGCTTAATCGTAGTATCGATCTAGCTAGACATTGATGTCAACTATTTTAACCGAGTTAAAAACAGAATGTCAGTTGATCAGCCGTAAAAAGCTAATAGCTTCTATTTTTCTAGTAATAAATTATGTTTAAGAAATCCCCCGTCTTAAGTCACTAAGAATTCCAACAGGGTAAAGATCTCTGTACTTTCTTCATCCACGTTTGTGCAAACGAACTAAGATTTAGTTTTAGCTATACAAACAACTCAAGTGAAACTTCTGGAATAGTAATCTTGTTCTTACCACTTTGGTAATTTAGCAGAACTATGAAGCAACTTAAAAAGTTCTGAATTGTTTTACTCTTGGGATGATTATTAAGTCTGAAGACAAGATAAACTGTTGATTATATTGGAATCTTTCGAAAAATATTCTTCAACACCATACCATACTAGATACGTATTTCAGTAATTAAGTTGCCGTCATATCTAGTGTAAATAGTGTTAGTGTCACCGTTGAAGAACATTTTTGAGAAGATTCATCAAGATTTCTGTTGCACTCTTAGTACCCAAAATGAATTGATGTTTCTCTAATTTCACATTTACAGTATCTTTCGCTTGTGGTTTTTAATATTTCTTTAGCAGTACTAGAGCTGGCAATTTTGTACGCATACTAGTAGAAAGATGTTCGATAGAGTTGTCGTGGTCTAGGCTGGTCTGGTAAAGGATAGGATCGCCCCCACTTTGGGACTACGTTTGTATTCAGTTTAGGATGTAGCTGACGCATCTGGTTGATGGCATTTTTTTTCTAAATCTACGTAGATGTTCGATAAAAGTAAAAAAAAACCACCAATTGTCTCATATTTCGATTTCATTCGACTTCTTCTTGTAGAATAGAGATCTTCTGGGATAGGGATTGTCGTTTCTGGCTGAACACAATCGCTTGCCTTTTCCTCAATTTGATCATCAGGTCGCATAAGTCAAAAATATTCTAAATTTTATCCAGCGACGTTTGAGCGTTCTCGGAAAATAGTTGTCCGAAGTAGCGTCTATGGTGATGTCGTCCGTACATACATTCATTACTCGGTGATTGGTTGGTATGGCTATGCATGCGAGGTATGTGCTGAACATTGCCGCATCCAGTGCAGAGCCTCGTAGAACTACAGACAGCATGTTTCTCTAAAGACTCCGTTTTCATTCATAACGATGTAGAATGTTTGGTCGTTGAAGTGTGATCTGATAGTTTTCAGGATCTGTGGCTTTAAGATGATATTCTCCATCTTTGATGAGAAGTCCTCGCGGAGGAAAACCGCCTGGTTCCTGTTGAAGACAATAGTGATGTGATCCATAATCGCAAAATGCTATAGAATCTTCGAATGTCCATGTCTCTCTTTCAAGTGATCGTTGGATTAGATGCAGCATATAAATGTCTAGAACTTCGCTCATTGTGTCCAGTCCATAAATACACGGCTGTCTCTATAATCGTTTAATAGTGGTGGATAGTATGTCGGCCAAATTGTTCCATTGCAGGTTCGTCAAATTAACAGAGCCAGAGTCTTCAGTGCTACACAAAGAAGGTTTGCCAGGTTTTTGCCAGGGGTTTTTTTGTTCGAGAGTCAGCTAAGTGCTAGGAAGCAAGTATCTTGGCGAAAGGAGCTTTTTCTGGATAGAGGTAGGTACTGCTGTATTACGAATTCCTTATTGTTTGCATTAATACTGTAAATGTGTTACACAATACTCAAGTTTTAAAATAAACCTGTGTATGAAGTCCAAAATATATTCGATTTAACATCCAAAAATTCTAATTGTTTTCGTACGTAAGTGAAGTGTGCAAAATGGTATTTTTAAGATTCTGAAATCATTTCTTAGCCTGCGTAATTCATTATGAATGTAGTATAGAATATCTTCCAATGAGAAGTTGAATGCGTCTCTTATAAAATTAGAGCAATTCGCGAAACTATTTCAAAACCGTCGACCAATTATCTGGCACAAAGAGATGTAATTTAACGGTTGACCGAGAGTGGGCGCTATTTTCAATCGGAATAACTGATACGCTTGCACCGCTACCGCTAGCAATCCCGTCGAAAGCTTACCGCTTCTAAGTGATATTTATTAATAAACATCAAAAGCCAACGCTTAATGATATCTAAGCGGCTCGCCGAAAGGCGGGAATAAATGTGGAATTATTTGGCGCTTTGGACGCAATCCGATTTACACCCAACGTGTTTATATGGTTCATGTCAATAGTATGTAACCAATTATGTACTTATTTGAAATCTATATTTGCTACGGCTGGAATTTCAAGTCAGATAGATTCTCTCCTTAACGTAATAACTAATTTCAAATCACTACATTATGTTGGTGTTTTCTTTTTGTCAATATTGTATGAATAAACACTGAAACCATTGCGAGTGTTTTCTGATTTGAAATGAAACAAAAAGAGATATTTTGTGGCGAAGCAGCACCGATCAGTCTCGTTCTTTTTAAATATAATCGACAAAGGAACTAAATTTAGACGCTTTGTTATGTTAATTTTATGTAAATGTATTAAAATGTTGTTCGCTTACGTCGCATCATCTACAGCCATCTTCGTCGCGTCAAATTGAAGTTCCAACGCCGACTCAATACAACTGTAAGCAGTGATGGAATCGTGGAAAGAAGAAGAAAAAGAGAAAGAATCTCTCCGTTTATAATTAGAACTGGAACGTAGAACGATGACGCTTAAGCCCAACTTGGCTGAGCTTATGCTGGCGTATAGCGGCAAGCCGGTATTATGCCGACCGAGATAACTGGTTTTAAGTGGCGGACGATTTAGTTATTTGTTGTGATTTAACAAACTGTGAATGGTTTTACGACTGACGTAACATAATACAATGCTTGCTAGACGTAAAATATTATGATTTAAAACTGAAATGGTATAAATAACTTCTTTATTCTAATTATCACAAAGAATTTTACGTGATAGTTTTTTGATGGATCTGTTTCAATTATGAATTATAGGTAGACAATATTCGCAATATTGTTTAATCAGTGATGCTTTTACAAGCTAGTTTCGATTTAAACAAATGTTACACTTGACATCTTTTTCTTTACGTGCGCAAACTTTAGAAATAGATATTCAGAGCATTTCTTTATCGATTTTACATAGGGCGTACTATAGTAAACATTTCACGTTGTATTAATGAGTTTTCACCTTTGGGTTTTTCGTTAATTTTTTACACTTGTAGCTTCTAACGTGTTCTACTAAGTAACTAAGCACAATTTAAGCTTAGTTACTTAGTTGATAGTATGTATTAATTTAATTATAGGAACAATAAGCCTATGCCGTGTAATGTGTATAGCACAGAAGATATTTGAATTTAATAATTTAATCACCTAATCACGCCTGAATTTTATCAAATTAAGCTCTTGACTAGGTTTTTTGCCATGTTTTTCCCTAGTCTTTGAACAGAATTGTTAGAGCTTGACAAAAAATACATTGATATAAGGATCATTATTCCTTTTGATTATAAAATTACATTTCAAAGATATCTTAACTTGTCCACGATATTGTAAAAATAATCATATATATCACTGTCTGTAGATTATTTTGTTGATAGACATGGCTAGATGTTCATGAATTGACCCAAGTTGTCAAATTTATTCTACTGAAGAAGTAACAAAAACCTAAAAAAGTGTAACGGTTCTAATGGAATGAATTTGATCTTTAATCCAATTATAGTGTTTTAATTGACCTACAAGTGGAAAAAAATGTCAGGAAAATAAAATGCATGCATATATTGATAGCAGAACAACACAATAAGAATAAGAAACGAGGAAATTATGTAGTGCAAAAATGTGGGAAAAAAACGTATGCTTGGCAGTTCCAGCAGTGTCATTACAAATGCTGCACAAGTTCCAGGCTGTTAAAAGTAGTTGTTTTAAAGCGTTGAAAAATAAAAAAAAAAATTTAAATCGGACAATATTCAATAATGGCCGAAAAATTAACGTGTGGGTAGTAGAGAGTCATTTAATACCCAAAATCTTATTTTATTGATAGTTTTTCCACTTTTTTAGGTCAATTATAAGACTAATAAGATAAGTTAAGAAAGGTCATAAAATACATATACTAATAATACCCAAAATGCATTCAGCAGATAATTTATAAAGGGTTCTCCATTAAAAAATTCCAAAACCTTTGCCAGTAAAAACTACTTCCTATTAAAAAATTGCAGAACATGTAGTACACTCTAATAACGTAAAGAAATAGTAAAATCATCACAGACCATGACAGAAAATGCGGTTTTTTTCGGTCAGCATAAATAACTTAGTCGTAAAGTCAGTTGGAGGCTGATTGCAAAACTTGAGCAAAATGGTCAAGTTACTGATGCAAATTTGTTAGTTCTAATTCGTGCATTCACAGCAATTATTACTAATCAGCTTTTATTGTTGGTTGCATCTTCTTATTTGTTTATATTGTGCAGATGATATTGGAATTGAAGTGGGTTGATTATTACAAACCATAACTTTTAGTTAACAATATCTGAGAAACTACTTTAGACTTAATGAGTTACTGCTTCATGTTGTGTTTAAATCGGCGGATATGTCGGTTCTACACATTTAAAAACGATGGTGCTGCAATTACAGTCAATGCAGGTAACTACCATGACATGCTAACTGACATTATTTGGCCCGTATTCAGGAATACTGACTCTACCTAAACTGTTTCAGGCAGGATGGCGCTATGATCTACACACACACACACTCAAAAACCAATATTCCAATACTTATTTACAAAATGGAGCCTCTGTTGAGCGAAAATGTGATGCAAACCTTCCTCCAGTAGGAAGTTTTTAGAATTGTTTTAGCTTTGCAAAAATAAATGGCGAAGTAATTTGTCAGCTGGATGGAGCACCCCCTCATTACAGAACTTTCAATCATTTATTTGCTTCGTGAATTGATTAGGGGGTTTTAATTAGAAGTTTCCCTTCAACATAACAATTGAACATATTCGGTTTTGATGTGTGTAACACCATCTAGTAGTTGCTTCATACCAAAATCAAAAAAATAAACAATAACTACATGTAACTATAGCAGATAGTTTTCTGCTATAGACCAAAACTTCCTGTTTGTTCTCTCTGATTTACAAAGTTTTATGAGGTCTAGAAATATTTCTTGTATTTCACGAAAGACAATTAAAGGCACAATCACAGTTTTTTAACTTTTGTCTTACATTGATATCTTATAATTTCATTTGCTTACAATAAATTAAATACTCGAATTCACTATGCGCGTTGTGTGTGAGCTTATTTGGGGAGTGAGTGATCGTGTAGGGTTCCGAGTGACCTGTAAGGCGATAACTCAAGATTAGGTAAGTACATTATGGAGAGAAATAATCCGTCCTTAAACGAAGAGTCTCATACTATTGTGGGCAAAGCATATTGTATGAAAATATAACTAAGACATTACCGGATTTTTTTTACTACGCATTTCATATTAAATATCCTTAAAATGAAATGTATTAATATGATTGGAGATGAAGTTTTTTCTATTATAAAGAAGCTGTTAAACCTAATAAAACCCAGTTTCTTTTATATTGAGAAACGTATTAATTTTAATTTGCCGTTGTCTTGAGTGGCATGTATTTGTCCTCCGATGTGTTCGTAAGGGTGAAAGTCCAGCGGGGTGGGATCGAAAAACTTCTCTTCAATTTCAATGATCTAATCACCTATTCCAGTTGTTCTTGATTTAAACTCTAACTTGCCGTAAAAATATTTTATCCTTAATTGATTCAATATTTGTTCTTCACGCAAACCTTCCTTGTAAATAAAGTAACAAAACAGGTTGTTGAGAAACAACTGGCCTGACTTCTGTACAAACGCCTTCGTAAAAAAATTATTTGTTTATTCACAAAACGGGCTGAATTTGACTTTCTGGAAGTAATATCCTACATAAGTTTGCTTAATTGACGTACCCTTAAGTATCCAGGTCTAGCATCAAATGTAATTTGTGGGAATCCGTGTGATGCTTTAACGTAGATTAAATGAAACATCCACTCACATATAAATTGTGTCTAAAAGCTTTCATGGGTAAGCCCGTTTGCATGTGGCGATTCCATAAGTATGTTGTCTAGTAGTTAGCTTCGGTATAGGTAACATATCTATGCTAGACTGGAGTCTTCTTAGGACTGCCAAAAAGGCCAAGAAGATTAAGATACCTTGATGGCTCTGCTTTAAGCAGCTGTTTTGCCAGAATAACTAATACGGCTCAACACATGCCGGTAGTTTGGAGGGTTGTGGACGACCTTATTCCTAATGTATCCTATATACACGACTTTTTGGGCTTTATAAAAATTATGAAGGACTTGAACGAAAAAGCAGTCCGCCAAACAGGTTTTATTTTAAATACTAGACAAGCACTATTTTGGTCTAGCCAAAGAGAGCATACATACTGCAGTTACGAAAATACGAAGACAGGAAATCTTCAGAAGTCCAACAAAAGAAGCAAAACTAATCAACTCTCAGGTGTAAACCAGAATTGATGAAACAGTTAGAAAGCTTGCTTACATGCACATCAAGCAAGACCAACAGGTTGGTTTGATCAGTCATTTGCAACTCAAAGAATGCAATTTAGGAAACAGATAAAGGATAGGTAAGAAAAAGATGTAAACTACCTACGTGCACCGCAAAGAGTTGAGCACAAAAAATGAGGTAAAAAAAGGCTGATCTCGGCATTCTTTGAACGAATGCTAAGATACATATCTACTTGTTTTCAAACTAAAAAAATATTATTTTAACTATTGCTAATTGTTTTTGCAATGCAAAAATCCACAGCTTCTAGACTGTTTAAAGTAGGTAAGCAGCTACGTATACACGATAGTCAGCTACGTATACAAATTTCAAAAGAAAAATTGCAAAGAGAAAGATGGAGAACGACATAGAATTTGTTGATCATTGCAAGCAAATTGCTTAACTATATTGCGAGCTGTGCAATAGTTGTATATTGAAATGCCGTTCATAGGGGCAACATTTAAGCTTAAGTGTGAACAAGAGCAATTTATAAAAATATGTTTTGCGTGAGAATTACGAATTAGAATAAGGCTGCGTAACGCACCGATGCACAAGTTAGGAAAGATAGAAGGTAACTATAAAGCGTATTTCGGCGTGCGTGCTTGTTTAACGCATAGCGCGAGACGACCGGCAAGCCGGGCAAGACCATACACACAAAGCAGAGGTGGCGGGTGGTCGGTAGAGTCACAGTATTGACCCGAATATAAGTGAGCACTACCCTTGACCCCTTCCGTAGGGCGGAAATGCCTGCTACCTACCACTGATGCCATCCCCGGTTCTCACATTCCGTACCTACACGCCGACCAGAAGCGATGAGACGGAAAGACGAAGATTTGGGGTAATGTAGTGGGGGTGGCTGTGTCGACAATATACAGGATAGAAGTGAAGCAGATATGGCTTCTCAATATGTTTCATTATTTCTTGATATTTCTGTTGTGGATTCTTCTTAATGAACAGGTGTAGATTACCAGTTCTATAGTGGCTCTTGGCTAACCAGTCACATTTTCAGTTGGTTAAACACTAATGCATTCCTAAATCTTAAAAATGAAGTGGTAGAGTGAATACTATGGCAGGTAATAATTTTTATTTTGTAGTTAAATTGCAAAACTTTAATTAGGTAACTATTCACAGAATAGCGTATTATAAAGACATTGTCTCAGTAATGCACGTAGGGAACAGTTTAAGTCAACAACTTACTCTAGCAATGAAGGTACATTTTCTGCTATTGTACTGCAGAACGTTTAAATAGGTTAAATAACAACGTTATTGAAACTGTATTTATTTATCGTATGGCATAACGCACACATTAGGTAGAGCATTGGTGGACATTTTCAATAACATATCTGGCATAGGTCGTAGTGCAATACATAGATGTGATGGTATGTAGTCCCAAGCAAGTCAAATCCTTGTAGTTTTCCTCTACGGGACATCGGATCTTTATTCGCAGCATGTGTCTCTTGAATGGCCACTACATCAATCGCATATTTTGTCATTATTTTCTGTAGAAATTGGTATTTACCAAAGGTTATGCCTTCAAAGTTAAACTGGCGGACTCGAACTCTTGGTCCAAATTTTCTGGTCAACCTATTGGATGGTGCAGAAGCCTGATGGGGTATAAGTGTCGATTAAAATGTGGATTTAGCACTAGTTCATTTAGTTCACGACTATAAATAGTCGCTATCCAGGGTGCACCACGGGGAGGCGAACTAGCTATACACCCCGTTATTGAAAAGATATAATAAATAGAACATTCGCCAATATAATTCACATCATATTAGTAGAAGAACGACCGTGTGAACAGAATATATATCTGCGAAAAGCGGTAAGTAAGTTTGAGGCTCAATTATACTTAAGAGTTTGATATGAACTTCGAGACTCTGTAACGGAAAACAATATGGTATATTCAATGACCATTACTGTATACTTTGGATTAAATACCAAGTATTTTTAATAGCAGTAGTATATCTGTGTTTCTACTACAACAGTCTCTTGAGATGGATACGCTGTTTAAGTCGGCTGTAGACGACCACTCGATGGCTCATCTCACGCAACCGGATCAGACTAAGCTTATCTAATTGTAAGATTAAAAACATCTCACCTTGTATATATACAACTAATCTGGTTTTGACACGTCCTGAACTATTCATCGGACCTAGCCATTTTTTGCTTCTGAAGAAACCATTTACATTAGTGGCAAAATGTCGACCTTGCTATTGTATATTCTGCTTAGAAATCCTTAAGAGGACAGGAAAAAGAAAAACAGTAGTGTAAAACATGCTTATGAGCTATTAAATTCAGTATTGATGAAATTAGTGTGTCTATACAAATAATAATGCTCAAAAAATATAAAATATACATCGTCAATGATTTGCTATGTGCAAACAAAGAAAAGAAAAGATCGGACAGTTTTAATACATTGTTATATGGAAATTTGTACAACTACTTCTTTCTTTGGGTGTACGTAAGTCGCTACTAAATATCTAGTCACGGTCAATCACGCCAAAAGTAAAAACATTCTCGTGGGCAAGGAGTTAGTCACAGTAGCTCACAGTAGCACACGCCAAGGCGTGTTAACCATGCTAGGAGCTCAAACCTTTTGGTAAAAAGCATGGTATGATGTTAAGGTCGACACAATAATGTGTTGATTACTGTGTAGTAAGTGGCTTACAACTCATCAAAAAGTTTTTATAGATATCTTTATATAGAAAAGAATAGTGACTAGCTTTGAGTGAGGAAAGATTTTATTTAAGATTTCAAAAATTATTTGTGTTTTGTTTAGGAAGACTTCTACTGGTATGATCCATAACGCCGTGAATATAGTGGAGAATGATAGGGGTCAGTTAATCAATAGTTTCCAGGTTCTTTTTACGCAGTCATATATGAAGGTAGTTACTTATGGCCTCGTATGTTCACGGAGTCATAATTGGTTCTGATATTTCCGAATTGGGAGCAAGAGATGCTATCCATGGATTCTTTTGCGATTCATAGGTATGTTCTCTGTACTTACAGAACAATAACAATGTGATCTTGGAGGTGTTGATTATCGATGCTCTTGCTCAAGTACTCCCGTAAAAATATAAAATAGAATCCAAGGAAGTAGAGAACCCACAGTCCCTCCTGAGGCATGTTAATAGTATCTTGGTTGGAAGGTAAGATTTGCCGATTGGCCGCCTTGATTTCATACTTGGAGAACCATAACGGCCGAATCAGTGGCCAAATTCAGAAAGAACGCACCGGATTCGAATCCGGTACCCCCAGACTGTGAAGCGAGCGCGCTAGGCACTGCGCTACACAGCCGGTGTACAGACCTTACAGGCGATGTTCGGGTATCTCAAACATGTAGAAACATAATAAAATCTGAAAGACTATAATTTCATTGTATGTTTCCAGATTAATATAATTCTAAGATTTATATTGCACATGAACCGTGTACAAACATAAACTTTAAGTTAGTCATCGTTTAGTCTGTCAAGTAGTATTTAACAGTAATAATTTGTCTTAGAAAAGTGATTGCTGGAATCAGTAATACAGAATAGAAATATGCAGAATTGGTGGAGGCGCTGGCATAGAGAGTATTAATGTATGAATTTCCCTTGCGATGGTCAATATTTCATTGTGTCTTCTTTAGCGTAATATACCAATACTGAACTAAGCCATGTCAACATATAGCAAAATTGTTCCATCAAATTAAAACAATAATGCCATGGAAACTTGCTTCTAACCGAAGTTACCAGGAGTTAACAGGAATCTACAAGGAACCAATAGACGAGTCTCTTTTACATGTATTTTATTATTGATATTACAAGAAATCGAAATATTAGGTATTATGTAATTCTAGCAGCGATGGCAATTTCTGTTCGATTATTCAGTATTCAGCAGATGTAAAATATTTTTCAGAATGCAACTAGTATACCTTTACATATATTTATTCGATTCATGTACATATATAAATATATGAATTGTTTTTAGACGATCAAGTACTGCGTGGAAACGAAAACGAGGGAATGAAGGAAACGAAGTTAGGAGAACAACTTATCAGTCGTTTCTACGCGTATAAGGATACTTTTGAATTACTCACCGTTAACAATTGATTTACCCTAATCTTTTACTCGATATCACGAAACATTTAGCCTCATTAGAAACTTTAAGATTAGCAAGTAAACATAATGGTAGGTACCAATTATCCACACAATGATTGTAAAGTTAGCGTGAAGTAAATGGGAAGAGTAAAATACACACACTGAATTATCTAAACTTATGATCTGATGAGTTTTAGTTGTTTTAGAACAAGTATATTCAAAACCAGACCAACAAATTAAAGTACAATAACTCTGTTAATATTATACAATTCAGAATGGATTGCAAATGCTGCCATGATTTCGCCGCGATACAGCAAGGAGTATATGTATACACACACTGTTTCAAAGTAGAGAAGACTCTCTCAATAGGGACGTTTCTGGTGCCGCCACCTATGTATGTATATGTGGCTAAAGACGTTCGAATGACACATCCTTTGTCAATGTCTAGCAAACATTTCTTGACAGTTGGTTCACCGGAAGCAGAATTATAGCGTCTCAAATGTCAGTATGTTTTTGTCATCGGTACAAAAGTGAGCATCAAACAAAGAACCAATATTAAGTCTTCTTTCCAACTCGGAAAAACGTGTCAATTAATGCTACAAGTTTATACGTGCTATACGCCCTTTAAAAACGACCGTGAAGACAATGACGACTCCCATGTCGCCCAGCCGGTATTTGTGATTACGCCAGAGAGTATCGAAAGAGTGGGTGATTCTCTCAAAATTCAGCCAAAATCATCCTTGCGTTTTATGGAAATAGAATCGGGAATGTCCAAAGATTCGATCTATCACATTTTGGTCGACAATTTGAGCTATTTGACGGTGTGTGCTCACTTTGTGCCGCACAACTTGAGTGAAGACCAAAAATTGCTCAGAATCCAACATTTCAAAGACATCATTAAAGAGGCAAAAAATGACGAAAACTTCTTTTGTAGTATTGCTATTGTTGACGAAACGTGGTTTCCAATACCATTCGGAAACAAAGTGCCAGAAGTCCAAATCGAGACAAAAAAGCGAGCCGGCAACCAAAAAATCTGGGCTTGAGAAGTTAAAAGTGAAGACAATGCTCATTGGTTTTATGATGCAAAAGGGATTATTCATCATGAGTTTGTTCCACCAGGCACAAAGATGAACGCACCATTTTATCTTGGTGTTTTGAGACGGTTGTTGCATCGTATTTGTTTCATTCGGCCAGAATATTGCGAGGAAGGGAGTTGGCGTTTGTTACACGATAATGCGTACTATCATCGATCCATACACTTCATCGATTTTTTGACAAATGAAACGCATTTTATTGGTTAATTATTCCTCATATTCGCCTGATACGGCTCCGTGCGAATTTTATCTGTTAAGAAAACTGCATTTGGCAAAAAAGGGTATGCGTTATGCTGACGTTTCGGCCATCCAAAAGGCGTGTACCCACATTCTCAGAGCCCAACGACCTAAAATTCTCATTTAAAATGGTATTTAGTCGTGGAAATCAGTGTATCAAAGCTGAAGGGAACTATTTTGAATAAAATAAATTAATTTTGCCGAAAAAACATTTTGTTCGTATTTTTAAAAAGTCCTCTCTACTTTGAGATAGACTATGTATATAAAATCAATGGTAAAATAACACTAAAAAAGTTGACATGGCAGAAGCTCATGATAATTTGACGTATCTTCTAAGTGGAAATGCTGGAGCGAAATTGTGGTCCTTGCTATTGGTGATGGGTTGGTGAGGATGTGGTTCTAAATACTAGAGAGTGGGTAACCATCATTATGATTAAGATTCTGGGTATGCTTTTGTATTTTGTGGCATTCTTTACCTTAGAAAGAAAGACAAATTTTGTGATCTGTGTCAAGGAAATGTTCTGCTAAGATGTGTATTGTAATATACCGCTAATATTCTTAGAATCTAGCTTGATTAATAATTCGATTTTAGCTATGTATATATGTAGAACCACATTGAATCTCCATTGAATGTTTCATGAAAGAGAGCGTAGTGAGTGTTCGTGGGGAAGGAAATAATTTAGAAGTTTTGATTTAACGTGAAAATGATTTTACTGTATTGTTTTCAGAGGAATACTGTGAGATTCAAAAAGATTGTCAATTTCTTGTCCGTAGATAGTGCCAAAGTGGCAAATAAGAGAAAAGGAACTACAACACGAATGCCAATGTCACAAAATATCAAGAAAATTAATTCAGTGTATCAAATGTGTATGTAGGTAACTTCACTCATTAAAATGGTAAGAAGTATAGATACATTTTTTGGGAAGACAATTTCTTTACTACGACAATCATTTTGAATTTCACTTTATATCAATGAAATCCAAAACAATGTAGAGAAGAATAATAATGGCGTAGTGATTATTAATTTACGGATTTCGTTAGCGTTCTGTGAATAAAGATAGATATATACTTACATAGATGCATATTAGATTGTATGTTACTGGAGCTATGTACATACTTCCTTTCGGAGAAAGTTAGTTCTAACGTATTTCAATTTTTTTGGACACTATTGGACTGGGAAATCAAAATGATGTTGATTTTAAA